>JZSA01001431.1:0-88177 GCA_000956155.1 Cotesia vestalis
AAGACCCAAAAAAAAAAAAAAAAAAAAAAAAAAAAAATTATCAAATCACATTTAAAAAAATTATCAATAAATTTTACCTGTAGTATCAGCTTGGAACTGACTGAAAATATTTCCATCAACTACCAGCATTCTTCCGTGAGGCAGCAGAATAATCGTCGGAGTTGCGACCATGGCTTGATCACTGCTGCCGAATCTTGTGTCAAGCTCTGGATCTTCTAGCCTGCAGCAGCAATGTCTGCGACACAATGACCGGCAGAACGGAGCTCCCCAGCAGCAGTACGCAAATATAAAGCAGAGAACGGCCAGCATCACCAGTAAAGCTGCGACTCCCTGGCCTTGTTGGGCCGCAGCAAGTCCGGAGCCGCTTGCTACTCCAACACCAAGACCGAATCCTGTATCACCGGTCATTTCTCCTGCAATTGCAAAAATTATTTTCATTAAAGTTAGCCGACGTTCTAAATTTTTTTTTAATAATTTAATTAAGACAAAAAAATATTTTTTAAAAATTGCAATTAAAGTTTTTCAAGTTTTTTACAATTGAAAAAATTTTTTTTTATTTTTTTGTAGTAATTTTTTCAATAAAAAAAAATTCTAAAAATTTTTAAATGTCTGCTAACTTTATTTTCATGAATTTAGCAGACATCTGATAATTTTTTAACAATTTATTTGTTACAGAAGAAATAGTATAAAAAAATGCATATAGAAATTTTCACAAGTTTTTTCTGTGTAATTTTTTAGATTTTTTTTACAACCATTAAGTTAAAATTAATCTAAAAATTATCAAAAATTAGTTGCCCTCATTAATTTAAAAAAATTTTTTTAATAATTTAATTAAAACAAAAAAATATTTTTAAAAAATTGCATTAAAATTTTTAAAGTTTTTTTTACAAATAAAAAATTATTTATTTTATCAAATCATTATCATCTTCAAAAATCACTACTTGTGATTACATAGTCTTCAGTAAAAATAAATAAACTTCGGTGTTGTTATTTACAGGTGTTACTCAATGAAATACTTGTGATATAACAAGTAATAAATTAAACGCAACAATTATCATATAAATTGTTATTCAACCAATATTGTCACGTCGGTGCCTCACAAGTCCTTTACTTTCTTCTCACATGTATCATACTTGTTAAATCAACGTGCCAATGTAAATGTTTGTGTTTGCTTTTGAAATCCTCCGGATAGGAGAAAGTTTTATTTTATGTATGATTAAAATTGTAATTTTATGTGTTTACATGATGACCATCTCGGAAAGTCCTGAAGCTATTGGAATTTCGTGAAAAATTTGTTATTCAATTTTTTTAGTGAGTATCGTTTTTTACAATCAATTTTTTTGTTTTACTTATACACAGAAAAAAAAATTTTTTTTTAAATGTAAGAATTTTTTTAGAAATTAAAAAAAAATTTTATTTCTTAGGTGAAGAAATAAAAATTTTATTCAGTAATTATTTTGTTAGAAAAAATGTTTTCTATATTTAGAAAAAAATAATTCTTTTATGACATTACAGTTAATAGTCCCTTGACTATGTTTTAATTTTTTTTAACTAACAAATTTGTTTCAAAAAATTATTTTTAGAAAATTGAATTTTTTATTTTTTTCAAATTTCTACGTCAATTTTTATTTCCTTTTTTTTTGCACTGGTTTAGTTTTTAAAAAAAATTATAAAATATCTGCTACACGGAAAGAACAAGATGACACTGGATATCATCCTAGATTATACTGAGTAAAATTTTTTTTAGATAGTAGCTAGTATAATCTAGATTATAATGAGTATAATCTAGATTATAATGAGTACAATCCAGATTATAATGAGTACAATCCAGATTATAATGAGTATAATCCAGATTATAATGAGTATAATCCAGATTATAATGAGTATAATCCAGAAATCACTGAGTATAATCCAGATATCACTGAGTATAATCCAGATATCACTAAGTATTATCTAGATATCACTGAGTATAATCTAGATTTTTCTAGCCACTATCTGAAATTTTTTTCACCAAAGATGTCACTGAGTATAATCTGGGATAATATCCAGTGTCATCTTGTTTTTTTCGTATACTTTAATTTTCATTTCATTTTTTTTTATGATAATGAAATTAGCAGACATTTGACAATTCTTTGAATTTTTATAACGTATCAATTATTGTAAAAAAAAAAAATGTTATTAAAAATTCACACTTGTAATTTTTTAAAAATTTTTACATGTTATTTTTTCAATAAATTTTTTTTCGTTATAATTTAATCATTATAAAAAAATTTATAAAATTGTACAGTGTCCTTGAAATTCAGTATCATTTTTTTGGCATAATTTATTTGTTGAAAAAAAATGATTAAATATCTGCTAAATCAATTTTAATAATTTTTTATGAAAAATTTTCATGTTATCTATTTAAATTTATTTCTTTTTTATCAAATCTCGAAAACTTTTTTTTTTAACAAGATATTACTTTTTTTGCAATAGATTATTTTTCAAAAAAAAAAAAAATTTTTTTCTTATTGTACTTAATTAATTAAAAAACAAAAAAAAAACTTACGCTTTATTTTAGGGTACTGAAAATTATTCGACGGACGAGTCATTCAAAACAATATTTTCCACCACTCACAGTAATTCATCGGGCTACAACCAATATAAATTAACAATAATTAATTAAAATTACTTCTGTGATTTAATTGAAACATTAAGAAGAAATTATTAAGCCAAGAGTAAGTAAACAGAGTAAGTCAAGATAATTTGTAATCGATCCATCGAATGTTTACATAAATTAATTATTGACAAAGGTAATTTTTTATTATCACATAGTTACTCAATAAAATAGAAATTTTTTGTTGCTCAATAAAATGTTACGTTTTATTTTATTTTTATTTTATCACTTGATTGGTTCACTTTAAATAAGATTTTTATCACAGATAAAATATTAATTAAAAAATAATTTTTTTTAGCTTAAAAAAAAAAAAAAAATTAATAAATCATTCAAAAATATTCCGCGGGCGAGCGAGTTTATTTGATCCATTTTTAACACATACTCTATATTGATTTTCCTCGCGAGCGAATAAATTTAAAAGATAAACGTACAGTATTAATATAAGTGGTTATTTTAAGCTTGATATTTTATAAAATAGTTTTGTTGTTAAAAAAAGTTTCCATTAGGTTTTACAAACTTATTATAAGACGATTAAAAATTAATTTCAATAAAACAGACATAAACATTGTGCAAATATCACATACTAAGTTGTTTACAGTTGTCTAAGTCTTTTTGTACAAAGAAACTAACACTCGTTGTTGTTGTTGTTAAATAAATAAATTTTAATTTATCCCGTATCATTTTTTTGAGCTTCATAATTAACAATTAATTATTTATTATTTATAATTTTATTTAAAAAAAATAAAATTTATTTATTTCTTCAGGCGAAGAAGAAATGAAACAGGTGAATGAAACGACCCGGACTTGGATAACAGAAGTTTGATAACGCGAGATCAAAACTGAATGTCGACTGCGAGGGCGCGAGAAAGATAAAAAAAGTGAAAGGTATATCCCCCACGTACTGAGCACGAGGATATGTATGTCGGGGGTGTGTAGAGCTCAACTGCGCCAATGCGCAACGCCAACTATATACGTAATCACTTTGTCTGGGGTCTGGGGTCGTCTTACTTTTACCCTGCCCTGGTATCTGCTCTCTGGTATGGCTTGTATTTGTGGACGGATGCCTCTTTTTTTTTTATTTTATTTTTCAAACGTGACCTCAACTTATTGGGAAGGATTGTCATATATTTTTTAGGATACAAGATCCAAGGATACAACCCCGCTTAGACCATCCGATCCTTACCCCTGCCAGATTGATCCACGTGCTGAAATTTACCCAAATTAATGCCTGGAAAAATTTTATATGACATTAAAGTTAGCAGTCTTGATCATTTTTTAATTATTTTTTTTTTTTAACAAACAAATTTGTTTGAAAAAATTATTTTTAAAAAATTGCATTTTTTTATTTTTTTTTAATTTCTACTTATTAATTTTTTTTTGCCATAATTTATTTGTTACAAAAATTATAAATAATTTATAATAATCTTTTAAATTATT
This sequence comes from Cotesia vestalis, assembly GCA_000956155.1. Taxonomy (NCBI): domain Eukaryota; kingdom Metazoa; phylum Arthropoda; class Insecta; order Hymenoptera; family Braconidae; genus Cotesia; species Cotesia vestalis. The sequence continues at coordinate 4,094 of JZSA01001431.1, forward strand.
TTATGACATTAAAATTAATTGTCTTCATCATTTTTTATTTTTTTTTAACAAACAAATTTGTTTTAAAAAATTGCATTTTTTATTTTTTTTTTTAATTTCTAAACATCAATTTTTTTTTGCCATAATTAAAATCATTTATTTGATCAGTATACATTTGCCTACTGGCGTTATGTCTACCCGACAAGCCCGGGTAGTAGCATATAACTTTCTTACATCCTAAATGTCTCTCATGTCTTTTCTTTTATTTCTTACACTTTCTTTCTTTTCATTCCTCCACCTTTTCCCATCACATTGACTTTCCTTCTTTTGTGTGTCCCGACTTTCGTTTACTCTTCCTTTTTCAATAATTTCCTTTCCCCCCTGCCATCTTACTGTCTTCTATTCTTTTTCTCCACTCACTTATCCATCCCAACCCTTCACCTTTCTCCCCTAACAAATACTCTGTACTTCCCTCCCAGCTAATCATTTTTTCGCATCTTCTCGTCGCATGTTCAAGGTATTCCACTTCCTTCCCACACAACCTGCACATTCTATTTCCCTTCTCCTCCCAGTATCTGTTACCTAACCACTCTCCTCCCGTTCTCATCCTCGCTATTTCTCTTTTTTCTTTTATTTTCAGACCGTTCTCTTTTTCCCAATATTCTGGGGTCCCTTCCTTAATTAATCTCTCATATCCGCTATTAAACCTCGACTCCCTGATCCTCGTTCTTCTTTCTTGTTTTTGTACGTCTCTGTCTCGCTCCCTCATCTCTTTCCACCTCTTTATGCCTTCCGTCCATTCTATCTCTATTCCTTTAGACGACCATCCGCATCTATTCATATAACTTTCTCTTTCCTCGTTTTGCCATAATTTATTTGTTAAAAAAAATATTTAATATCTTCTAAATCATTAAAGTTAGTAGTCTTGATCATTTTTTAATTTTTTTTTAACAAACAAATTTATTTTAAAAAATTGCATTTTTTATTTATTTTTTTAAATTTCTGCTTATTAATTTTTTTTTTGTCATAATTTATTTATTAAAAAAACTATTTAATATCTACTAAATTAATTTATGACATTAAACTTAGTAGTCTTGATGATTTTAAAAATTTTTTTCAATAAACAAATTTATTTTGAAAAATTATGTTTAAAAAAATTTCATTTTTTATTTCTATGTCAATTTTTTTTTTACCATAATTTATTTGTTAAAAAAATTCTTAAAATTATTTAATATCTACTAAATTAATTCATAACATTAATTAGCAGACGTTCGATTATTTTTTAATTTTGTTAAACAAACAAATTTGTTCTAAAAAATTAAATTTTTTATTTTTTTAAATTCTTCGTCAATTTTTTTTGCACCAATTTATTTGATCCAGTAGTTTTCAAAATTGGTTTTCTCAATAGTATTTATTTCTCTCAGTGTAAATTACTTACACGCTGTACTGTAGTATTTATATTTTTTTTATAGACGTATCGTAGTCCTCAACCAAGTTTGACGTCATTGTTTCAAGGAGTTGGATTTCTTGTCACGATCACGGTAAAGTGTGACCCAACACTTAAATATAATTACATTTTAAATTCGCAGTAGATAAGTTGATGGTGCTATTACCTAAATTGGAGTCCTAAAATAAATTTAATAATTAATCTCTAGTTTATTATTTTATTCAAATTCGCTCCAGATTTTTTTTTTTTTTTTAATATCTTCGGTAGTTGCTAAAATTTTATCAGCAAATATAGTTCAAGTATTGCTGGTGAAAAATAATTAATCACGTCCGTGCCAGATTTTGTTTTATCGCGATTGCTTGAATTAGATTTTAGTAATGACAGACTTTGAAAAATAGTCAGTTGTAAATCATTTTAAAAAGAGTAATTTTTCCTTAAAATTTAAGAACTTAAATTATTTTTTACGAGGTACTTATTAAAGTACTATTTAACTTAAAAATAATAATAATAAATATTTATTTGTTTTACCACAAATATAAAAAAAAAATAAAATTTACTCAGGAAGAATATTCAAAACCCATTCTTTAAATTGATGGATTTCTGATTGAACTATTTCATGTTCAATATCAGGAATTGGTATCAATTTAGTATTGACATTTAATTTTTTTAAATTTTCATGTGTTTTCTCTCCCCATGCAAAAGGTACCAGAGAATCATTTAGCCCATGAAATTGCAGTAACGGCGGTGTTTTGATATTCTTCTTCAAAGTCTGCCGAAAAAAAAATTGAATTAAATTTTTTAATTAATTCACTGACTTCATAATAAGCCAATTAAAAATTAAATCAATACCTCATAAACCAAAGAATTATCATTGAGAAAAGACGACATAGTAACACAGCCAGCTAACGACGGGCGATAATTATAGGCGAGGTACATCGCCATGGCACCACCCATCGAGAACCCGCTGACGACGATCCGGTCTTCAGAAATCCCGTCTTTTATTTCACTGTCTATAAGTTCAGTCGTCGTTTTAGCGATTGCATCGATCGACTCCTTATTTTCGGGAGCTTTAATATTAACGTCGTTGCGGTCAAACCACACGTTGCTCAGCTAAATTTAAATTTACGCGAAATTTAATTTTTAAATATAAATTATCAATACTATTGCTTATAAATTGCGATCAATAAATAGTATGAAAATTTATTTAGTAGATATTTGATCACTTAAAAAAAATTTTTTACCAAATAAATTAATAATACTAAAGTTAGCCGACGTTTTTAATTTTTTTTTTTTTTTTTTTTTTTTTTTTTTTTTTTTTTTTTTCATTAATTAAATTGGAACAAAAAAATATTTTTTTTTAATTTCACTTAAAGTTTTTTACAAATGATATTTTTAAAAATTTTTTTTTGTAATAATTTTTTCAATAAAAAAAAAATTATAAAAATTTTTCGAACTAAGAAATATTATTTGTTAATTGCACTTACAGTTTTTCAAATTTTTTTGCAAATGATATTTTTATAAATATTTTTTTACAATGATTTTTTCAATAAAAAAAATTCTAAAAATTTTTCGTTGTCGGCTAACTTTATTATTATATAAATAATATATACCATTCCTTCCAACGGAGTGTAAGGTTGAGCAGGTGCAGTTGGATAAATTATTTTAATGTGTGGAAATTTAAATTCATCTCTGTTTAATATGTCTATCCACTCTTTTACATCTTTTCCAGTGCTCCCTAAAAAATTATGATTAACATTAATATATCCAATAATTTATTTTTATTGATTAAATAATTACCAGATCCATGAAAAATAAATAAACTGGCGGTATGTTTTTTAGTTGGCTGAACATTTATTATTCTCGGCGTTCGCAGGAGTCCAGATGCCATTTTTGGATTTATTTTAATTTTATTTCATTATATTTTATTTGTCAATTATAAAACAAAACAGCTGATCATTTTTTTTTTGTTTATTTTTTGACAAAATCAAAGTTTGATATTGTTTTGTTATTTTGTTGAGGTTACAGATTATCTTAAAATGTTAACCTAGAAATTTATCTTACTAACTGTCAGATTGAAACAATTAAAGTTTTCGTTGCAGTCGACAATTTTTCTAAAACACTCTTGATATGTTATGTTATAAACAAAAAAAAATTATTTACTTTTTATACAAAATTCTTTAATTAAATCTAATTTAATTTTTATTTTAGTAATAATAAATTAAGTATATTTCTTCTTATGGAATAAAAAAAAAAATTTATGGAAAAATAAATAAAACATTGCACGAGGAAAAACTATTAGAAAATTAAATAAAATTCATGACATTGAAATTAATCGACGTCTAATAATTTTTTAAAGATTTTTCTTAAATTAATTATTTTAAAAAAAAGTAAAAAACAAAATTTAAGCTGGCAAAATTAAAAAAAAATAACTTAAAAGGTAATTAGTGAAATATATTTTTTTTAAAAATAAATAAATAACATGAAAATTAATTTAGAAGATATTTGATGATTTTTAGAATTTTTTTAACAATTAAATCATAGCAAAAAAAACTATCATTTAGAAATTTTAAAAAATTATAAATGCAATTTTTCAGAAAAACTTTTTTATTAAATAAGATTTATTTTTATTATTTTTTATTGATTTTTAAAAAAAAAAAAAATTTCTAAAAATTTTTAAATGTCTAACTTAATTTTTATAACTTTTAAAACTATGCAAATTAGTTTTAAAAAAAAACAAAAATTCATGAATGCCATTTTTAATTTTATTTTATTTGTTTACTTTTTTAGATCCCGAGTGAACGGAAAAATATATATATATATATATATTTATATGTGACTAAAAAATTGGAGTGTCTATAAAATATTAATAATAATAAAATATCTTTCCAGAAAATTCTAAAAAAATGATTAAAAATTAATATCTCTACAAATATCAAGAATATTTATAAAATAAAATAGAACGCAAAAAATATTATCGAGTTACGTAATAAAAAAATATATCACCCAGCAAAATAAATAATACATATTTCTTTTAATTATTGAAAATAATGATCTCTTCTATTGTATAATAGCATAAAAACATATATTAAACATCTGGATTCCTGATAATTGCAACAATTATTTGAATGAAACTCAACATAGCGTGAATGATTGTTTTCGCTGCAATACATAAAATAAAAAAAATCCCTGTATATACTTCCTAGAATTTAAAAAGATAAGTTTGATTTCAATCTTTTGTTGATATTATTCTTCTCATGAAGATCTATCTTCACGTTATATTTAATTACTATGTAGCTTCATATAAAATGAGTGATTCAGAGCAGACAAAATCAACAGTCAAGTAAAAGTCTTCCTTATTGTGACTTGCGTTTCGCAATCATGTCCGGATTATTCGGCGTTTTTTGCAGCTTGCTGGTAATTATTGATGATCTTTATTTCTTAAACTTATAAATAATTATTTTTAATTTTTAGCTTCTCAGCGCTCTGGAATTCACACCATCAGAATCTTTGCCTCACCGTGTAAGTTTCTATTGAATTAAATTAAATTAAATTTGCTTTAATAATTATTAATTAATTAATACAATGACTTACAAATTCTAAACTATTTTATTCGTTGATTAGCAAACTCGTCAGATACCTGGTTTGAATGAGGGGATGGATGCTTTTAAAAATATGGCTGGATCCATGCCTGGAGCTGATATGTTCGCTAAAGTTCCCGAAATGGCCAATGAATTCGTAAAAAAAGCCCAAGAAATGGGGGACCAATTTATGAAACCTAGAAGTCGCCGTGATACTCAATCTCAAGAATTAAATTTACACCGTGTTAGTTTTTTTTTTTTTTTTTTTGAAAAAAAAAATGAAATGACACTGGATATCATCCCAGATTATACTCAGTGATATCTGTGATGAAAAAAAAATTTCAAATAGTAGCTAGAATAATCTAGATTATACTGAGTGATATCTGGATTATACTCATTATAATCTGGATTATACTAGCTACTATCTAAAAAATTTTTTCACTCAGTATAATCTGGAATAATATCTCCAGTATCATCTTGTTTTTTCCGTGTACACAGGAAAAAAAATTAACTTGAATCAAAAAATTTTCAAGCTAAGAAATTTTTTTTTGGCTTCAATAATCTAGATTATACTAAGTGATATCTGGATTATACTCATTATAATCTGGATTATACTAGCTACTATCTAAAAAATTTTTTCACTCAGTAAACTTGAATCAAAAAATTCTCAAATTAAGAAATTTTTTTTGGTTTATAAATTTTACTTGATTCAAAAATTTTTTTCCTGATTCAAGACAAGAAAATTCTTCAAAATTATTTTCTAGGTTCAAAAAAAAATTTTTTTTTTTTTTTAAATTAATTTATTAATTAATTAAATTAAATCATCAGGTTGCTCGGCAAATTCCTGGCTTTGATCAAGCAATTTCAGCGATGAAATCTGCAGGTGAATCATTTGTTCAAACTGGCTCAGAAATAATATCAAAAGCTCCTGAAGTAGCTAGTGATTTTATGAATAAAGCTCAACAAATGGGGTCACAGTTCATGAATCCTAGCGGCCGACGTCGTCGTAGTCCAGAACCTAAATCAGTAAATATTTATAAAAAATTTATTTAAAAATAAAAAATTTACAAACATATTTTTTTTTTTTTTAGTCAAGAAGAAATTGCCACGGTGGAATGACTACTGCTGCACCTTGATAATTTTTTTTGCAAAAAAAAAAAATAAATTATTTGTTAAGAAAAGATGTATCGGTTCTATTGCATAAAATAAATATATATTGTTGACCATCACTTGTAATTTTTTTGCATCGACAATCGTGATTTATTACAACCATTGATCTATAATCATCTTATTATTAAGTCACCTTCCGCAACTTAATTAATTTAAAAATCAGAGCCTTCTGCTGCATCCTGTCTGGCGAAAAATTATCATATAAAACGTCTGTTATATCAATAGTTTTTATAAAAAAAAAAAAACCAGTTTACACGTCATTCTTCTTACCGCCTGGATCCTTAAGAAGAATATCAACAATTCATAAAATTAATTAAATTATTTAAGCATTAACAGTATATTTAGTAAATAGTATCAAAATTTTTATAACGAATAAACAGAGTATAAAAAAAAGTTTAAAAAAAATTATAATTTCAAATATAAAATCAATGACGTATACGATGATTTTATGAATATAAAAGATGTATGTATAAGCTAATGAATAATCGAGCACGTCGTCGACCTTTGGCACTTATATATATGAATATTCAGTATTCACTGATAAATGTTCAATCGCCAGCATTTAATACGACACACTGCAACAAAGTACAAAATATTAATTAACAAACGTGTCATTTTTAGTGGAGTTAAGAAAATTTAGAACAAAGTATTAGCTATTAATTGTAGGAATAAATAGTAAGTAGTAAGTAATGTTATTTAAATAATTAGTTACAAGCTGTCAGTATAACAAAGATGGTAAAGTTTGTATTAAAAAACAAGCCATTCAAATATATAACAAGATTTTATTATTATTATTAAATTAATTAATAGTTAAGTTAATAGTAAAATAGAATAAAACAAATGATGAAATTAAATTAAAATATCACTCAACCGGATTTTCTCGTCTGGATGGTAAATCAGTGATCACTTGTTCACTAGTCTTCTCATCGTGCTTTTTTTTCTTCAACGCTTTACCACGAATATTTAACATCGTCCTTGATACCAGCCAAATAGTACCTTTCTCACAGATACAACGCAACCCATTTATTATACCGATTATCAAACAGTGTGGCGGGTAGCCTGTTGTTCGTGATTCTATGCCGACTGTTTTTAGGCATGTGTCCACAAATTTTTCAGGCGTCGGTGCCATCCATGACGCTTTCCTATTTTTAATAATAAAAATAATTAATATATTATAAATCATTAATAATTTAATGATACTTAAGTTAGCTGACAAATATCAATTTTAAAAATTCCTTTAAATATTTTTTCTTAAAATTTTTTTTTTTAATTTTCGCCCACACGGAAAAAACAAGATATCACTGGATATCATCTCAGATTATACTCAGTGATATCTGTGGTGAAAAAAAATTTCAGATAGTAACTAGAATAATCTAGATTATACTGAGTGATATCTGGATTATACTCATTGTAATCTAGATTATACTGTGTGATATCTGGATTATACTCATTGTAATCTGGATTATACTAGCTACTATCTAAAATTTTTTTTCACTCAATATAATATGGGATAATATCCAGTGTCATCTTGTTCTTTCCGTGCGTGGAATTTAAAAAAAAAATTTTTTTCATAAAAATTTAAACGCTAAAAAATTATAAAAAAATTTCTGTCCGTCAACTTCAGTGTCTTCAAATTAAATTAATTAAAAAAAAGTTCCATCGAATGAATACTTACTTAATTTTGGACATTTTAGTAGCAACGGGACCTGGAAGGACACACTGAACCGTGACATTGCGCGGTGCAGCTTCAACAGCCAAATCAGCGCTCAATTTATCTACAAACGCTTTACTTGCAGCGTAGACCGACAAATAGGGACTGGGAATAGCTGCGGCTGTTGAACTGATATTAATGATGACACCTTTACGGCGTTCCATCATTCCCGGAAGCACGGCTCTTGCGATTCCGGTGGTAGCCGCGACATTCAGCTGGAGAATGTTAGTTATCGTTTCTTCAGTGATGTTTGTGAATATTTCTGGATGGTCGTAACTCATTCCCGCGTTGTTCACTAACACTCCAACCTGAAAAATTACCCAGCATAAATATTGACGAAATTAAAGTCAGCAGTCATTTAAAATTTTTTTTTTATTTTATTTAATGAAAAAATTTCTTCCGAAAAATTATTTTTAAAAATTGCATTTTTAAGTTTTTAAAATTTCTACATGTCTATTTTTTTTTGCACTAATTTATTTCTTAAAAAAAAATTTTTTAATTATTTTAAACAAATTGCATTTTTAATTTTTTAAAATTTCTACATGCCCATTTTTTTTTATAATTTTTTTTTTGCACTAATTTATTTCGTAAAAAAAATTTTTTTTAAATTGCATTTTTTTTTTTTTAAATTTCTACATGCCCATTTTTTTTTTAATTTCTTTTTGCACTAATTTTCTTTTTTAAAAAAATTCTAAAAATGATTAAATATCTGCTACTTTAATTTTCATTAAATATAAAATTTAATAAAATTTATTCAAACATTGACATTTAGAAAAAGTTACCTCAAGGCCTTCAATAAGTTTCGCGATCTTGGAATAAACTGGAGGACCTTCCGTTAAATCGGCTTCAAGAACCCGAGTTTCGACTCCGTACGTGGTGCGAAGTTCTTTGGCGACAGCTTCCAATTTTACCAGCGACCTGGAAACCAGGACAATGTCCAAGCCTTTGGCTGCTAAAGCTTGGGCGTAGGCTTTTCCTAAGCCGTCGGTAGCTCCCGTTACTACAGCCCATTTTCCTTGGGTCGCGACGTCTATTCCTCGGCCCAAGCCCGGTGCAATTATTTTTTTCCAGGTAAACACTGTTAACCGCAGTAAAATCCTGAGTCCAATGGCACCTAAGGCCACAAGCGCTAGTTTTTCCCAGCAAGTTAATGCCATTCTGCAAAAAATTAAATTTATTTATTTATTAATTTATTTTTAAATAGTTTAAATTTATTTATAAATATCTAGAAAATATAAATTGCTACCTGATGCGTTCTATTACCGCAGAACTTTTATAATGTAATGATAACGATGTTGTAAATTTAAAGTGATATAATGTTTTTCAATTAACTCCCACCACTGTTTACGATATAATTTAAATATTTAACATTCAGCTTTTATTAATGTAATCAGCGGAAGGGTTTTATAAAACAATACTATTGTTGTGAGTGACTTTATAAGTAGTGAACCGTCACCAGGCAATATCACTGTTTTATGAAATTTTTATTACACACATTTTATGTGTTACAATAAAATAAAACATTTCAAAATTTTATTTTATGTCGGATAATTTTATATTTGTTATATAATAAATAAACGCGTTACTGAAATTTAATTAAAAAAATTTTTTTTTTGTAAAAATTAATTTTCTAATTTAATTTAAATTTATAATAATCAATTATCAAAATAAAAGTAATGTTAAAAAATTAAAAATAAAACATTTGAATATAAAATTAAATTGTTTCATCTATTAAATCATTTGATGAATTAATTATACAAAATAACACACTAATTTTTAAAATTGTCATTGCATACACGTGTTTAAATATATTTTATTTATTTCATAGACTATCACTAAAATTAAACTTCCTTTTTAGTCATAATAACATGCAATAATTTTGACAATAAAGTTAGCAGTCTCATAATAATTTTTTTAACAAATTAATTTTTTCTGAAAAACTATTTTATAAAATTGCACCATTTTTTTTTCTAATTTTTTTTTGCGCTGATTTGTTTCTTTGAAAAATTTTAAAAATTATTTGAAAAAAAATTGCATTATTAATTTTTTTAAAATTTCTAAATGTTCATTTTTTTTTATAATTTTTTTTGCACTAATTTATTTCTTAAAAAAATTCTAAAAATTATTTAAAAAAAATTGCATTTTTAATTTTTAAAAATTTTTACATGTCAATTTTTTTTGTCATAATTTATTCGTTAAAAAAATTTTTAAATTTATCAAATATCTGCTAAATAAATTTTCATGCAATAATTTTATTTCTTTTTAGCAAAAAAATTATTAAGAAATATAAAATAAAAAATTAATTATTTTTAACTATAAAGAATTCATTAACGAAGCAAAAAATTTTAATGAATAAGCTAAAAATTAAATAAATAACTGTACGTTACCTTTTACAGTAGACTCATAACAAAACGATTAAAATAATCGATAAATAAACAATTAACTACTATCACAGCATATTATTAACGGGTAACTAAAATAAATAATTAACAAAATTAAATAAAAAGCATCTAAATAAGGAAGACGATGCTCCAACGAGGAAATAAACAGCCGTGGTTGTGCTGTCAATACGATGTTTTCACTACTCGTAGACGAGGTGGATTGCGCGCGCGCAATGTCACGGCCAGCAGCACCAGCAGTAGACGTCAACAGGAAAGGCCCCACCAGCGAGCTTGGTATCAACTCCAGCTCAAACTATCTCTGTACAATTTCTCTCCATTCTACCTCGCACTTTCTTTCTTTCTCTTATAATCAGTACCAGGGAGTCACTACTCCATTCACCGATCATACCTCTATCTTTCCATCAACCTCTCTACCTCTTCCTCTATTTCCACCTCGAGTACTTTTACCTCTACCTTCTACCTTATATTATACCGCTCTTTCTTTGGCACACTTATGATATTGCTTTGGGCATAAGCATCTGAACTAGGTTGTTCAATATCTGCTTTTTGCTTTACTTAAAGCTTTATACTGACATACATACTCGTTTGCATGCTCAACTTTATCGTTAAATTGATAAGATATAGCAACTAATAATTAAAAAATTTTCATATCAACATAAATACCAGTTTAAATATTATTTTTTAGAATTCTACTTATATCTATATTATTAAGAAAATAAGCGAAAATGACCTTATATCTCGTAAACTATTGACATTTTTAAAGATATAAGCTCATCCCGATGTTCCACTCATCAAGACCTTTCATTTGAGTACCCACATCAATTTTTCATATATTTTATATATTTATATATATATGTATACATGAAAAATATATCAAAAATTCATGTGAGTACTCAAATGAAAGCTCTTGATGAGTGAAGCATCGAGATAAGCTTATATCTTTAAAAATGTCAATAGTGACTGCAAGGTTTCTAGTTATGATTATCTATTATTATTGACTTTAGACTTTTCATTTCGTTTAAAAATTCCTTTGATTTTATTTATGACCCGTTAAGATAAAATTTATAATAACTAATGATGACGATGATAAATATTGTGTATATCATAGTATATCAATATCTTCCGGCAGTAGGAGTAGTTAAGAATAAAATAAAAAAAAAAATAAAAAATAAAATGATTGTCGCTTTCTCCGTGACATGAAACCAGATATTCCGGTACTTACTATACGGGTTTTTATATTTACGTTTCGTTATAATATAATATGAAATATACCGATATAATGAGGAAATGAGAGCGTGGATACCGCCGCGGAACTGTCAAACCTTCAGTTTATAATGATAATGAATATTGTAAAACTAAAGCTAAAGATTTGAAATGTGCATAACGTAACGTGGTATTAAATAAAATAAAAATAATGAATTTTAATAGACTAGAAAGCAGAATAGATACCGCAACACCAACAAAATTAATAAACTTAATAATTAAAATTATTAGAAAAAATGCGAGAGAAATGATAGCATCGTCTACCGCTTGCTACCTGGCAACTTTCACTACATAGAAAAAGATCATAAATAATGCCCGGTAGTAATAGACTAGTAAATAAAATAATAAAATAAATTGGTATTATATTGTAGAATGAGTATAGAGCTTAGAGCAGATTAGAGTCGGTTGAATATTCATCAATAACATCATCGCTGTCGTCATCGTAAACATCATCTTCAGCGGCCTTTTTCCTTTCTTCGCACTCTTCTCTCAGCAGCTGTTCATTATTCTGAGCGACTTCAATGAGAATGCCAGCGACCCAGCAAGCCACTATGTCAGAGATAATACGCATTTGCTGATACACTTTCTCGTCCTCGTCCAAGGCCGAGTGTGACCCGTTAATAATAACGCCTGTTAACCGCTTCAATATTACTTCCGCTATATCTTTAAATTCTTCACGGGGTAATGGACATTCCCATGCGAGAATGCTGCGTACTAATGCTTCCGCTAATTTGTATTGACACAGCACAGCATCTCTATTAAATTCATCAGATTCTGGTGATGCTTTTATCGCTTTACCACGACAAATAATTGTTTTTAATTTCTTTTTTTTCTTCTTCTTTGTGTCGAAGAACAACTCTTCCGCTTGTCTGAAAATTAATAAGCAAGTCAGCTGATGTTGTAAATAATTGTTGTGTTTATATTAAGTTTGATTTAAAATTAATAAAATACTCTGGGCTTAGAGAATCTTCAAACTCCAATATGTTAATTAAGCGATCGATCAGCGGTGCTGGCAAAATATTTTTACGATCTCGTAAAGTTGAGACAATGCGATGACGAGGAGGTTCTGCTAATTTATCGCGTATTAATGTCACCCGTTTGTTTTTATCACTTTTAGTTTGTGGTGGAGTACGTATGCGTCTGAAAAAAATATTTTTATTTGTCAGTCATCAGAAATAATTGATGAAAATTTATTTACCACATGTTTGATCATTTTTTTACAAATAAATTACGGCAAAAAAAAATTGACATGTAGAAATTTAAAAAAAATAAAAAATGCAATTTTTTTTTAATTATTTTTAGGAAAAAAATTTTTTTTTCAAATAAAATTAAAAAGTATTCAACCAACTGGTAACTTTAATGTCATTAATAATTGACAATACTATACCGTGGAGTTGCTAATAAATTAATCCAGTCTTCTTTATCTAAACATTCACGGGGTATGGATTTCCTAGCTCTATTTTTAACTCTTGGGGCGTCAGAGGCTAATTTTGATACTTTATTATTAGATTTTTCATCGATTATTCCTTTTTGTATTTCTTCTTCCAATAATGTTTGCTTTATTTCTGGTGACTCTTCATCGCTGTCATTATCCATTGTACTTGTTAATTTTCATCTAACCTAAAGTAATTATTAATTATTAGTTTTTTGATAAGTTAGTAGGTTAGAATTGTTAAAAATTATTTTTTTAGAACCTGTCAAATTTTTATGACATTAAAATTACAAATCACTTGACTATTTTTTAATTTTTTTAACAAACAAATTTTTACCAAAAAATTGTTTTAAAAAAATTAAATTTTGCAGTTTTAAAATTTTCTAGATGTCAATTTTTTTTTTCTAATTTATTTTTCCATAATTTATTTGTTACAAAAATTCTAAAAATAGTCAAATATCTGCAAAATTTTTTTTTAATAAATAATTTCACTTTTTATATTCAATATTTCAAAATATCATTCACTAAAACAATTTTTTTATAATTTTTAAGCAATGAAATTATTAATGACATTCACTTGACAATTTTTTAATTTTTTTTTTTAACAAATAAATTTGTTTTAAAAAATTATCTCTAAAAAATTGCACTTTTGATTTTTTAAAATTTTTACATGTCAATTTTTTTTTTATTTGTTAAAGAAATTCTTAAAATTATTAAATATCTTCTAGGTTAATTTTCATAAATTATTATAAAATAAATTAAATAAAAAAGAAGCATTTTTTTTTATTGTAATTGATTGGTTATAAAATTAAAAAAAATTTGACCGCTGTCAGCTGACTTCAGTGTGATAAACTAATGTTAAATTTTTTTTTTTTAATTTTAGTTTCCAAAAAAAAAGTAACTAAGCAAGCGGGAATTTTTCAAATTAAAAAACACAGGTGCGCCATCTAGCGATGCAACAAAAAACTAACTATTGGTTATTGGTTCATGACGTCAGACGTTCACACACCTACAAAATTATGATGCGAGTACTGTGTGATGAGCTTGTGTAAACAAGACTGGGACACATATATACACACACTCAGTGCAACACACACGTAAGTAGGATACAGAATGGAAGGAACAGAAGTAGGGCTGTGCTGGTTCTATTATAATCTGCTGGTGGCTAGCACTCAGCTAGTATAGACTAAAACACATATATTTATCCGCGTTATAAATCGATTATTATTATTCTCAAGCACATATTATTGTTCTACTGTTACAAGAAATTAATGCGAAAAAATAATTAACTCGACTGAAAATAATTACTACAATTGCTGTGATTTTTTTTTCATCAACAGTATCAATGGAGCAAGAGGTGTATTACATTGAGATTGAGATGAGAAGTTAATGCGTTTTTGATGCTGCTACGAAAACTGTGAATTGATATGTGAACGTGAGCAGTGAATGTTAATCAAGTGTACAAGCTCCAGATCCAGATTCTCTGTCTGAATTCTGATGACCTTCCAGTTAACTTGGAATAATCCACAGCGATTTCAGTATTATTGCCACAATGACATAAGAATCTTCGCTATAAATAAAGTTATTGCCGAGAGGGTGATATTTTGATGAAAGTTCATGATTATCATGAGATAACAACGTGAGAATGAGATTTAAAGGTGGTAACCTTTTGGGTTACGCTTTATTTATACTTATTTTACATCTTCATGGTAAATATTATTATAAATATTATGATGTTATTATGCTTCAAGTATCAGACGTTTGACAGTAGTTTAAGGGGGTATTCTAGTGTAGAAGCCCGAATTTGAGAAGTTTTTTCGGGTGCTATATATAAAAAACAAAAAATATTCATATGAAAATAAATTTAGCAGATATTTAATAATTTTTAGAATTTTTTTTAACAAATAAATTATGGCAAAAAAAATTGACGTTGAGAAATTTTTAAAAATTAAAAATTCAATTTTTTTTAATCATTTTTTAGAACTAATTTTTTTGTTAAATAAAATTGAAAAATTCTCTAGTGACTGCTAACTTAAATGTCATATTTTTACTATACATTTTTTCAATAGGCATTTATTAATGTTTTGAGAATACCAAAAAAAAAAAAAAAAAAAAAAAAAAAAATAAAACAGTAAAAAAATACAAAACTTAAAAAGTTATAAGTTAATTTTTTTTTTTAAATGAAAAACATTCGATGAAATTTAATTTAGCAGACATAAAAAATAAAATAATACTGAAGTTAGTTGTCAGCTGTTAATTTTAAAAATTTTTTTAACAAATCAATTATAATAAAAAAATTCTTCTTAAAAGTTTCACTTGTTATTTTTTATTAATTTTCACATGTGGAATTTTTTAATTAAATTTTTTTTATACTAATTTGATTGCTAAAAAATTCTGAAAAAATTTCTAATGTCTGTCAACTTCAGTATCATAAAATAAATTATGTCAAAAAAAAAATGAAAAAAAAAATTGACATGTTGGAGTTAAAAAAAAAATAAAAATTCAATTTTTTTTAAATAATTTTTCCAAAAAAAAAATATTTTTTTTATTGATATTTGAAAAATTATCAAAATATCTTTTTATAAATTTTTTAAATTATTAAAACAATATTTATCATACGTCTGTTACATTAACTTTTATTCAATTTATTATTAATAATATTTAACAATTAAATTTCAGATGAAGTCGAAGGAGGAGGAGGAGTCTGCAAGGATCTGCAGGGCCAGACATACGACAGCGGATTTTATTACATTCCAGAGCCTTGTACACTTTGTGTATGCGATAATGGGAACCCCAAGTGGTGCAAAGCTGTAATTTGTCGGCTGTCGCAGGTATTTAATTAAATAACCAAACGTAAATAAAACGATTGAGCTCAAAGGTAAACGATACATGTGTAACATGAATATCATGTCAAACAGAAATCGATACCAAAGCAAGATTGTAAGTCATTCAGAATTGGAACACCTTGCTGCGAGTTTATCTGCTTGGATGACACTTTGTCCTCGGTGACGAATGACAAGACGGATGGAATAGAGGGTAATAATGGTGACTCGAGTGCCAGTTATGATCTGGGTTTAAGGCTAGTTGCTAGCTGCATCACGGCTATTCTTTCGCTGAGTCTTCTCTTTTTTCTTATCCATCGATTGCGACAGAGAAAAATACGAGGTGAGTTTAGAAAAGATTATAAGAATTTTTCTTTATCGCTCACTTGTGCTTGAGGGCTTGTGTGAGACGTAATTATTAATTCTGGATGTATACTTTTTAAAAGTTATTTCTCACACGGGTCAACAACACGGTATCAGGATTCTTGATACCCCGACAAAATATTTTGTCAGAGTATCAAGAATCATGGAACCCACCAACACAACCCTAAAATAAAAATCAATATTAGCATTAAGTAATTACTAACAAGTTAATGATGTATTTTTGTCAATAAATAAGTTTGCATAGCAGGCAGACAGAACCGAGAGCTAACGGAAGAGCAGCGTAGCCTTGGAAGCATGGGTTACTTGGAACGTGGAGGTCTTCCCCATGGAATGCAAATGGACGAGATGGCTTGTGGCGGAGGATACTCGCTGTGGAAGCCTCCAGGAAATTATTTTCCTCGAGGAGAAGCTCCACCACCTTACGAGGAAGCTGTAGCAGCAGCAAGAGCAGAGCAAGCTCTGCTGACGATGAATCCAAACGCGTTGTCAAGTTTAAATCTTCCAAACTCGTATCTGACAACTCAGCACCATTCTATGTCAGCAGCGATTCCTGCTGCGAATTTACCCGCGACTGCTCCACCTCCCGCAGCGTACAGTGCGACGAGTCCATCGTCTTCGGTAAACACCAGACAGATTAATTCAAGTCAGCCTCATCCGTGTCACCAGCAATTGCTTCCGCCGACAGAAGAAAATATTTCCGCTGGGTACTACAGCGGTGGAGCGGTTACTAATTTTAGTGTCGAAACTAATATTTACGAGAACACGGTACCAGTACCAGTGCCAGTTTCTATGACCAATCAGCAACGTTCTCCAGAACATTCCGGTGGGACTCACAGTACACACAGCAATCACAATGTTCATAATCATGGTAATCATGAGCAAACGCATCTCCAGAGCTACCGTGAGTCGTTACGTCACACGGCGTTACCTCGACAAGGCAGTGCGTTCACTATTTCAGCAACAGTGCCAAATCCAAATACTATATCAACGCATCGTACTATTCCGCGAACGTTAACGACTAGTACTAACGCTAAATTAAGACGGGATTTTGTTGGCCACCAGCAACCGGGTGTACTGCCGCTGGTAAATGCTTCCACAAAAAATGCCAAATCGACGGAACATATTCCTAGACTTAGTATGTCTTCGTTAATTACTGCTAATGCCAGTGCTAGTGCTAGTGCTAGCACTAGTACCGGTGCCAGTATCAGTATCAATGGTAATGATAATAATTTACCGTTGACAAGTACTGGACATTTAGAAATACGTGGTGATAATCAGCAACGACTCGCTGTTGATCCGCAACCCTCTTCGTCGGAGATTAAAAATAATTTTACTACGCCTGTTCGTGACAAGGCGGTGAGTTTTTTTTTTTTTTTTTTTTTTTTTTTTTAAAAATAAATATTTGGTTTTTTAGGTAGATTTCATAAAATATACTTTCCTCTTAGACTTGAGGGATAATAATTATTATTTATAATATTTTTATTAAAATTATAGATTATATGAAATCTACCTTCCATCTTGCCGAATGACCTTTTTTTTTTTTTTGTTAAAATTAAATTATAAATTTTTAATGTTTCAGCCATCATTAATATTTAGCAATAGCGCTGAACAAGACGGTAGTTTTGACTCAGTAACGTGCACATGTAGCACACAAGTCCTTCCAACATTGCACGATGACACTGACGACTATCGTAGTGAGTGTGAAAATTGTAAGAGTGCCACTGGTTCGCGTTATTATCTGGATAATGAGGATGAACTAGTGACATCGCCACATGAAACTATGACACTTCACAGAAGACCTGAAGAAACTGCCGCAAGTATTACACCACAGTATTACAGGACTTCATTGACACTGCCAACGAGTACTCGCCAGCGTACAAGGTAATTTTAGAGCCACTAATTAACTTTATTAAATAGGTAATTAAATCTAATATCTGATAATTGATTTTTAAATCAATGTATTCTACGGCTGATTTAATTAATTGATATTTCGCGACCCAAATGCCAAAAGGGCGTAGAAATTTTTTTTTTTTTTTATTAATCGCTTTATTAATACTTACTAAGCCTAAAAATAAAAAAATAAATTTCCAAAGCCAAAAGTATGTTTTAACTTATGCGCCCTTTTAGCTTTAGGACATTAAAAATTTAGTGACCTAAAGCCAAAAGGGCGCATAATTTTTTTTGCCGACTACTTTGGATTGTGGGTTATTTTTTTTTTAAATTAATTTTTTTTTAATTAATTTTTTTTTAAATTGGATTTTTTTAATTAATTTTATTTTGTTTAAAAAATTTTTAAATTAATTTTTTTTAAACTTTATTAAATAGATAATTAAATCTAATATCTGATGATTGATTTTTAAATCAATATGTTCTACGGCTGATTTAATTAATTGATATTTAATGAGCAAAGTAAAAAAGATAGAAGTATTTTTTTTTTATAAAACTTGATCCGTTATTAATTTTTTAGGGGTGCTGGCGGCCGAGGTAATTGGTTTAGTTCTATGCCAGAAAGTTCAACAGAATCTTCCGATAATGATTAAAAGTTACAAAAAAGTCTTAATGACAAGCATTTTTTTTTTTTTCTTAAAATAAAAAGTGCGATGTTTTTTGTGAATCTGACTATTGTATTGTAAGTATTAACGAGATATATACATACATATATATGTGGTAAGAATGATAATATATAGTAAATAATTAATAATTATGAATAAAATAAAATGAACATTTCATTGACTGTTAAATTGACGGATTTAAAAGACAAATATTAATATTAAAAAAAAAAAAACGTCGGGTAATTTTTTTTTTGTTAGTTACAAATATATTAAAATAAAATTGAAAGCTGAATTACCGAGTGGGTAATTGGAATAATTGTGTTTACGATTGCGACTATTATATTTAAAAGTATATTATAATAATAATCAAACTCGGTATTAAATTTTGCGCACAAAAAGTCGATGAATGTGAATATATTAGATATTTAATTACAACATAATAATCACGGATATAAATTATTGATAATGATTATAATAATTACTATTATAACATTCGAAACAATGAAATAATCGTCTGATAAATAATAAAATATAAAAATCACCATCAAACCGAATATCATAGATACTTATGGATAATAAATAATTATTAATCATATTTAATATTTAGATATTATTATAATTATTACTGAGGTAGAATTTTAATGATTATTTGATTACTTGGATTTTTCTCTCGATACTTAGAGGCCATTAAAAACACAAACAAGTAATAATTATAAATGAATTAAGTTGTTGATTATTAATTAAATATTTAAGAGCCATTTTTGATTGTAATTATAATGGATAATAATGATAATAACTATCGCCAGTAGTTATCTCAAGTTACCACAACGTGAATCTAATAATAAAATCGTCTTTCCGTAAATTAAATATATTATTTATATTTATTTTATTTTAACAAATAAAAAAAATTAAATAATATATAATAATAATAATAATAATAATGATAATGATATACAATAATCATTTTTAATTAAGTACCGACGAATACCAAATGCAATACAGTATTAATTTATCAATTGTAATCATCGATTTTATTACATGCTTAAATTTTTACTCGAGATTTTTTGTTTGATACTAAAAAAATTTTTTTTACTGTATTTATATTTTTTTTTTATTTTTATAAATCACGTTACTAATGCCATTAGTAACGCGAAATTTTATTTGTCGTTTTTTATTAAAATTAATTTAAATTCTAGACTTCTTTAAAAAAAAAAAAAATGAAAAAAAGTTGTTAATTTATTTCGGTATCAAATAATTAATTTAAATAAAAATTTATGCGTGTATAATTATAAAGAACCAAAAAATAATAAATAACATAATAATAAATAAATACAATAAAAATAAAAATGTTGATATATATATTTGTCACGTACATACTATTTAAACGATGGTGATATCTAATATTTTAATTATATTAAAAATTTTAGTTACTCATTATTATAATTATCGTTGATCAATTATTATTAAAATAATGTGTGTTTATTTTTGATACTATGCTCTCTGTTTTTTTATCGAACATTTTTATCGATTATTAATAATATATATGTCATGTTATATTTTATTCTCCTTCAGTGTATATCTTTTATAAAACGCGACGAAAAAAATTTTAATTCGAAAATTTAAAATTGTTTAATTAATTCGTTAAGTAATACCGTATCGAAACCAATTGCTTACGAGAAACAATTAATAATTATATCCAAATAAATGTGTCACGTAAACAGTTTATCATTATATCAATAATGTTTACCTTTAAATAATAAGTTATTATAATTAAATATAACACTAATACTAATAATAACAATAAAATAAATGATAACAATTTTTGATTGTTAATTTTTATCATAGAGCAGTACAATATGTTACTTTTATTTTTTTTTTTTGTTAATTAGTGTGTATGCACTGATATTTTATTTTTTAAAAATTTATTTTTAATATTCTATACTTTGTTTTATTTGTAATGTAATGAGTTTTATTTTTTTTTATTGATTTTTTTTATTGTAATTGTACAATTATTAAATAAAAATTTAAATTTATATCAGAATTTTTTTTCTTTTTATTTTTTTACCCATAATTTTATTATGACCTATTTCAATTAATAACAATAATAATAATAATTATTTATTTATTGTTTAGCAGTAGACACTTTAAAAGTTTTTTTTACAATAGTTGAAATCAATTATTATTTCATTTGAAATAAAATATTTTTTTTACAAATTAATTTAGCTTTTTTTTTTTAAATTAATGAAACAATAAAAAAATTTTTAGATTAAAAATTATTGAAAAAAAAAATTTGAAAAATTTTAAGTGCAATTTTTTATGAAAATTAATTTAGCAAATATTTAATAATTTTTAGAACTTTTATCAACAAATAAATTAAGGCAAAAAAATATGAAAAAAAAAAATTCACATTTAGAAATTAAAAAAAATTGAAAATGCAATTTTTTTTTAAATAATTTTTTTAGAATTAATTTAATTGTTAAATAAAATTAAAAATTTGTTAAGTGACAGCTAAAACTTGTATGTTATGATTTTTTAAAAATATTTTTTAACTGATAATTTTTATTGATTCAAAAAATAAAAAAATTGTTAAATGTCTCCAAATTTTAGTATCATTTTTTAAATTACTAAATTTTACCGCCAATTTCAGTCGGTCATAATCGGATTTTCCGATTGGAGATATCGTGCGTGTTTACAAACATTAGCGTGCTTGATAAAATAATATGAAGTAGTTAAATTAAATTTATGGACTTAAATAATTATCTAATAAAATAAATGTCTAAATTTTTAAAGTACTTATAAAAATTATAAACAAAAATGCCTTTTAATTATGAAAATGTCAAAATACAATTACGAGCCGAGCATTATTTGATGAATGATTGTTGGTTAAAAGATTGCGTTGGTTATTACACAACAGAAGTCAACCCTCAGGTAATTTATTTATCAATTAAAACTAAAAAATAATTAAATTAATTTACTTTAAAATAAATTTAAGGTTAATTAACCTCCAAATAAAATAACAATTTTAATTTTATAAACAGGCAGTCCATGCTGAAATTGTCAAGTTCGTAAAAGACCAATGGATTTTAAGTGACTTAAGAGAAATAAATGATCAGCGTGGCTGTTTACCTGAAAATCTTGCTCAGCAAAAAGTGACAACTCTTCCCGGTACTTACATTTTGCAGGTACTGTGTGTTTTATTTATATTAAGTAGCTTAGACCAAAAAACACCTGGATTTTCATGATTTTTGTAACTGACAGGTCGAAAAAGGATATGACATATCGACATCTAAATACAAGCAAGTAGAGAAGATACGGAATGTTTCTAGTGAAAATATCGAGGTGACTGAAGCTGAAAAAAATCCGACATGGGAGCCCAAGACCAAGAGAATGATGTACCTGTACCTCACTGACGGCAAGCAAGAAGTTACTGCCGTGGAACACAAACCTATACCTTTCTTGAAGGTAATTTCTTATTATTATTAATAATACTGAAGTTAGCGGCCAGCTGTCAATTTAAAAAATTTTTTTAACAAATTAATTACAATAAAAAAATGATTCTAAAAATTTTCACTTGTAATTTTTGTTAATTTTCACATTTACAGCTTTTTAATTAAATTTTTTTCTAATAATTTAATTGCTATAAAATTCCAAAAAAATTTTTAATATCTGTCAACTTCAGTGTTATTATTATTATTATTATTAACTATCTTTTGAGTTTATTAAGAATTTGTTAAGATGTAAATTTTTAAACAGGATCACTTACTACCAGGGTACAAAATTATGATTAAAGGACCCGTTATTTGTCGAAGATCGGTTATTATGCTAGAAAGTAAAAACTGTTCTCATGTTGGTGGTGAAATAGAAAGTTTGTTGATTAAAAACGCAACTGAAAATGTTTTGGCGCGTGCTTTGTAAGTATTTTTTATTTTTTACATTTTATAATAATAATAATAATAACAACGAACAACTTTGCGGTTACTATGTGACTGCAGTAATTTGTGAACTATAAAAAATTAAAATTTTGCTTTATTAAGTAATGACAATGTTAAATTGCACTCTACTTTCTTAAATATTGACGTTTTTAGAGATATAAATTAATCCCGATGTTAAAATTATCAAGAGCTTTCATTTGAGTACCCACATGCATTTTTGATATATTTTTCATATACACATATATATAATATATGTAAATATATAAAAAATTGATGTGGGTACTTAAATGAAAGGTCTTAATGAGTGTAACTTCGGGATGAGCTCATATCTTTAAAAATGTCAATAGTTCACGAGATACAAGGTGATTTTTTAATTATGTATCTAGAGATAGAGCATTTTCCAATGCAGCCTAAATACTTATCATAATAAATTGACTATCAGTGAGAATGAAATTAAAATTTGAAAAGGCACAAATTCAAGTCAAGACCTTTGTAATAATACTCAATTTCACTAAAAAAAAAAACCGATTTTATTACATGACTATCCTGGACACAAAATTTTTCTTATTTTCTTAATAATATAGAAGATAATGACAACAAAAGTTTTTATTATTATTATTATTATTATTATTTTTTTTTTTATTGTTATTTAAAATTTTTGAATTCAGAGGGCTTAAAGAAAATCCAGATCCATATAATGATAAAAAATCTAATGATAAAAATGAACAACTATTGTTGGATGAAGGTATGGATATAGACATGGATGCACTGGATAAGATTGAAAAAAACTATGGAGAAAATACTAGCGTAAAACCACCTAAAACTAAATCCACGAGCGCTCCAATGAGTAGAACTAAAAGAAGAGAAAGTGTTCTGCTTGATAGTCTTCCTGTTTGCTTTGATAGTATCGAACAAGTTGAAAATGAATTTGCTGATGATTTTGATGACATGATAGGAATGATTGATGAAGCTAACTTGAATGTTGTTGGTGGTGGTGACAAGGATATCGAAATAGAAGAAGTAAAAATTGAAGCTGAAAATACTGGAGCTGGAGCTTTTCCTGAAGATGATTTTCCGACTGATTTAGAGTTTGATGAATTCGAGTTTGATTCTTTTCCTTATGAAAAAACTTCTAAAATGGTAGAGGAGGACAAAGTTGTAAGTGAAACTTTGAATTATGTTGTGGATGCTAGTAATAGTACAATTGTCAGTAATGCTACAGCTTCCAGTAGTGTTAGAAGCAATGTGACTATTAGCAATGTTAAGAACAATGTAACTGGTAGTAATTTTAAAAATAATCCAACTACTAGTAGTAAGAGTAACTTTAATTTTAAATCCTCAAGTGATTCGAGTCATAAGCCAGTAGAACAGAGTCATGAAACTGGAAATAAAATACCTGAAAAAATTACTCCGCCAGCTTTTTCATTTTCTGGCAGTGAAGTTAGTCGTTCATCTCCGATGAGAAATGATAACAAAATTCGTCCATCTAATAATACAGTCGTTGTAAGTTTTGTTTTTGAAATTAAGGTAAATATTTACAATTGGGGTCAATCATTTCAATTTTCATTTTTTTTAACGGAATTTCTATTTGATTTTATTGATTTATTTTTTCTTGAAAAATTCATAAAAAAAATGAACAATTTAAAATAATAAAAATTTTATTATTACATTTTAACAAATTTTAAAAAAGATTTATAAATTTTTTAGAAAATTGTGATATTCAATTTTTTTTTGTTCGTTTTTTTTTGTATTTTTAAAAAAAAAAATATATCAAAAAAAAGATAAAATAGAAATTTTATCCAAAAACTTGAGAGCTAAAATTTTTTCCAATTTTTAAAGACAAAAAATCTATCAAAATCTTTCATATTTTTTATCATAAATTTGCCGTAAAAATAAGCAGAATAAAAAAAATTTGACAATGTTAATTTTTCACCTAGTTATAGCCCAAAATGAGGTTGACCCCACTTGTAAATAATTATCGAAATTAGTTATTTAAAATAATATTGAATAAAAATTTTTTTTAATCATTTTTTTTTTATAGAGTCCATTTGTTACGCCATCAAAAAACCCTCCGAAGACTATTAGAAAGGAGACACCGAAGAGAAATCTGAAAAACGTACAAAAAATAACAGACTTCATGAAAAAAAGTGTGACACCTAAATCTGATGAAAGTAAACCGAGCCCTGGGCCGATAGATAACTACGACTTGATTAAAGACATTGAAAAACTGATGCCCGTTTCCAGAGAAATAGACAAAAAAATAAAAGGCACTATTATATCGCTTCAGAATCTTGAGAGAAGAGATCCCAATTGGTACTTGCAGGGAGTTGTTTCTGATAATACTGGAACTATAGATGTATCTTTTTCTCCAGCGGTAAGATATTTAAAAATTTACTATTTTTTATAAAATAAAAATAAATTTATGACACAGATTTTTTGCAGATACTTAACAGGTTGATAGGATTTAATCTCGCTGAATTTTCTCAGATGAAAAAATTAAAAAAGACTGATCCTGAAGTCGCGAATAAATTAAGACAAGTTAGTTGGTATTTTGCTAAATTTTTTTTTTTCATTTAATTTTAGCTAATGGAATATTTTTTATTTCTTATCAGGGGCTTCGTGGAGCTGAATTCAAACTCAGTCATCTTCATACATTGTTGAGGTGTAAATTATTACCCAACAATCCAGTTTTGTTTGTTGAGTCAATGCTTGATTTAACGGAAGGTCAAAGAAAAGAAGTTTAAACTGGTTCTTATCTGTTGTCATTAATTTTTATAAAGAATAAATTTTCTACTTTTTCAATTGAGTTTAGTTTTTTACGCTAACTCTTTTTATGATAAAATAAATAACAGTTTAAATTTTAATGACGAAAAATTGGATACAAAATTGGTAATATGAAAAATGAAGATTGCAAATTATAATTTATTACTTTTTTTGGAAAAATATATTTTTGCATCGGCCAGGAGTCGAACCTGGGTCACTCAAATTACTTGTAGCTGAGTATTCTACCACTAAACTACCAATGCAATGCTCAATTAGATATTAAGTTTATATAAACTGAATAGCAGAAAATCACGTCATTCTAGTCATGACTCATTTTTTTTTTTTTATAGTAAAAAGATTTCTTTTATATCAATAGAAGATACAAAGCTAAATATTTTAAATTTTATAAAATTAGTTGACTGGATTTATTTTTTTCTATAATAATTTTTAATTATTTATTTTCTATGATTAAGATCCCAATAATGTTCACCGTAGTTTCCTTCATTATTTCCCCACCGTACCTAGAATTCATCAATATAATTATTTTTTTATTAAAAAAATTATAAATTTAATTACAAACTTACTTTGCCTTGGAATCTTTTATTTTCAATATCATTTTTTTCAAATCTCTGCTCCCATTTACTTGGATTTTCAAATACATGTCCAAATTCTAATTCCAGCGGCTTTGAATGCTCCATAAAAATATCTCTATGATTTATTTAAGAAAAAAAAAAATAAAAATATAAAAAAAAATTTTTTTTAAATATCAATTTAATTAAATTTACTCACTGGAAATAATTTTGATTATTATAAAAATCATTAACCGGTTCTTTGCTATTTCTTAGACTCGGATTTTTTAAATCTAAAAATAAATAATTAAAAATACAAATGAATTTTACAAATAAATTTAAATAAAAAAAATTACTTTGTGAATCACTTCGGAGCGTAATTTGAGCACTTGCAAAAACAATAAATCCAAAAATAGTAATCGATAAATACTTCAAGCTCATAATATAATACTTCATAAAGACGCTTATATTACAATCGTTTTCAATTGATACTAAGTAAAATAATATCTAAAATCAATCTTAAATATAACTTCCTGTTACGGTTAAATTAACAGGCTTTCTTAAAGAAAGTTTACAAAAATAAAATAACAAACGATTTTTTTTTTTTTTTTAAATATTTAACATAATTTATTTAGTTTAATTAAATAGTAACACGAGTATCACACGTTGAGAGATATATACATGTTGATAGAAATAAATAATAATTATAATAATATTAATTAATGGCAATAGATAAATTATTTATCAAAGGAATAGCTATTTTTTGCACATTTCATCATTGATTGCATTAGTTTTACAAATCCAGTGTCTTTAGGTTTTTCCAATCCTCTCAAGACGCGATTTTTCATCACTGCTACAAACTCGCGATTACTCAGTTGTCCATCCACTGAAAAACATCAAATAAATTCATCAATTAATATATATAATACATAATCTATATTATTATTAGAATAAGCAAAATTTTGTGGCCAGTGTATCTCGTGAACTATTGACATTTTAAAAGATATGAGCTCATCCCGATGTTACACTCATAAAGACCTTTTATTTGAGTACCCACATCAATTTTTCATATATTTTATATATTTATATATATGTATATATGAAAAATATATGAAAAATGCATGTGGGTACTCAAATGAAAGCTCTTGATGATTTTAACATCGGGATGAGCTTATATCTTTAAAAACATCAATAGTTAAAAAAGTAATTAAAAAAATTACTTACAATTTTCATCAAAAATAGTGTAGACGACTTGAATTACGTGATCACTCAATTCAACGTGTGCTACTGTACGCGCTACATGTTTCAAGGTAGCTTGATCAATAGACGCGCCGGCAATATGATAAAATGTTAAAGCTGTATCTACATCATTAATGTTATTCAAAAAATGGAAGAATTTTAAATAATCTTCTTTGCTGACTCCTTGAGGATTATCTTTGAATTGTTTCTTTACTCTCTTTATCATTTTAATTCTTTTGTTCTCGGGATAACCCGCGTAGGCTAGCAACAGTTCTGTGAAATCTGTTTCCGTGATTTTACCATCTGCATCAGGATTGCGACGTTCGAACTACAAAATATAATACAATTAACATCGAGATTGATCAATTATTAATTCAATTAATCAATTATTAATTCAATTAATAATTGGTACTTTACCTCAAGACTTAAAATTTCTTTTTGGAGCTGTTCTTGAAAGTCGAGAAACTTTTCAATCGTTAATTTCTGATCCATGTTAGATCCGAAGAAGTAAGTGGTCAATGCTGAGTTTACTCCTTTGAAGGTGTTACCAGTGTTAGCATGGTCGCGGTGACGGTTTCCGATACTTGTTTGCTGTCTTATTAATGTTGCGACTTTGCTGAACTCTTCGGAATCAACATCTCCGTCGCCGTTGAAGTCAAACATGCGGAAAGCTATTTCAAAATGTCTTCTTGATGCTAAAATTATAAAAATTAATTAATTACGTTATTGCTTAATTTAAGTAAATATGTAATAGGTAAATAGAATAATAATAATGGTTATTACTTGAAAGGACTGTCAGTAAGAAAATGTAGTCTGAGAAGCTTATCAATCCAGCGCTACCAAGCTTATAGAAGATACTATTTTCGTCTAATTCTAATTCTAATTTATTATGGACGTTCTGAAATAAATAAATAATTTTTTCATTAATAATAATAATAATAAATTTTTTTTTATTACTGAATATAATTTTACCTTTGGATCAAATCGTTTGTACTGATCTAATCCCAGACCTAAAAAAAAAAATATATTTTATATTATTACCTTAAAAAAAAATAAATTTTAATGAATGAAGTAATTATTCAATAAAGTAAAATATAGAAAGTGAGAGTAAAACGGAAACAAAGCAAAAAAAATGCATGAAAGATGAAATAAATTGGGTAATATCAAAAATTACCCTCAGGTTGCTTAACACCAGGAGTCATTGATCTCAAGAAGTCATCGGGCGTCATAAAAACCTCATGATGAGTGTCAGTAATAGACACTTGAAGAGTCGCAAAGTAACGGAATACTTTGTCGGGTGTTGAGTAATGACGTATGCGGTTTTCATATTCAATTATCTTGAAATTTAATTACGAGATCCAATTAAGTTGCATGCAAAAACAAAGTACTAGCAATTATTTATTGGGTCAACGAGTGGATTAGCCGAGTTACCACACAATTAGCATATAATACACCATATATATATATATATATATATATATATATATATATATATGATTTTATTAGATATGTAATATGAATAATAATTATAACTATAACTATAATGAATATTTATGATGAAGATGATATAAGAGTTAGTTAAAGATTGCAAGTTTGAGGTAATTGCCGATAGTTTTAGTATTTAATTAAACGTATTAAGCGTTTTTATAATTCTTAGTTGTTGTTTTACCGTCTGGTTGCTGCATGCCAGGTGTAATGGCTCGTAAAAAATCGTCTGGTGTCATGAAGATTTCAGTACCTTCCAAACTCGAAATCTTTACTGTCGCAAAATAACGAAAAATTTTATCTGGAGTTGAGTATGAACGCATTCTATTTTCGTACTCAATTATCTGAAAAAAAAATTCTCAACTCTTCAAATCGATTGTTTATTTCAGTCAATTAATTATTAATTAATTTGTTATTTACCAATTTATTTACAATTTATCAATGGAATAATGGTTAGTTATTAGTGACAAATGAAAAAAAAAATAATTAAAGGCTTTTATTACCTTGCGATCACGAAATCCAACTTTTTGCTTCTTCTTTTTTTTCTTGGGTTCGGAGTCAGCTTGTTCTACGGATGTATTATTCTTTTCTTCATTTTCTTCCATCAACATTTCAGCAGCGTCGACTGTGAATTGTTTTTTTATTTGTTTGAAAATCCTAAAATATTTATGAAAATTTAATTTTGTAATTAGCATGAAAATTTAAATTAGCTGACATCTAAAAAATTTTTAATTTTTTTTTATTGAAAAAATTATTACAAAAAAACAAGAAAAACAAATTTAATTTTTTTTATTTATTTTTGCCATAATTTATTTGTTAAAAAATTCTAAAAATTAATAAATAACTGCTGAATTCTCATAAAATGAATTATAAAAAATTAATGTAAAAAAATGGCACTTTTAATTTTTTTTAAATTTTACTTGTAAAATTTTTTGCAAATTTTTTTTTTGTAATGCAATTTAATAAAAAATTGTTAGATGCCTGTTAAATATGATATTAAATCTAGTTGTCACTTAAAAATTTTTTAAATTTCTTCAACAAAAAAATTTGTTCCAAAAAATTATTTATAAGAAAATGTATTTTTGATTTTTTAAAATTTCTACACGTCAACTTTTTTAAAAATTTCTTTTTGCCATAATTTATTTGTTACAAAAATTATTTAAATGATAAAATATCTGCTAAATTAATTTTCATCTGTTAAATTCAGTGTAATGTAGAATTTCAAGCTTAATTACTAAAAACATTGAAAATAATTACATGAAAAATTTATTATTTATTACAAACCAATTCCAGTTGACGAAAGGTGCCACAACTCCAAATGAAAGAACCCCAAGCATGGCAGTTCTAGCTCTAGACAAATTGCCGTTGACTCCATGACCAAAATTACGAAATCCTCGTACTTGAATCACTTGATCTTGACTTTTGAAAGTTTTATTCAGCAACTTGTGACGGCAATTAGCAGATAATTGAGTAAAAATGATATTTTTACCAATTGTCAAGTATCGACTTTGCACCGACATTTTTTCAATTACTTTTATCCAATCTAATAAATAAAATCAATCAATTACTCGTTAAAAATAAATAAGTGTGAACAAAGAAGTACTTACTATTAAATTTTCTATATATATCCCCAACACTAATTATTTTTACTCCAGATGTAACAGCACTAGGCTAGTTTTAACACACAAGAATAGTTAAAATTTCAAAGTTTTACTAAAAATTTTGCCAATTTTGCTGGCATGGTCTTTTCGGTAACAGACATCAAAAGATTGCGTGCTATTACGCACGTCCTGTTTTAGGTTTTGCTTTATTTATTGTTCCAGAACTTACAATCCCCCAGTCCTTCAACTTGGATGATGAAATTATATCATGTGTTCTCTTTTTGTCGATAAGATGATACAAGTACAGCCATCTTTTGATAAAACAATAATATTACTGTCACATTAAAGTTAGCAGTTAATTTTTAACAATCAAATTAACTCTAAAAAATTATTTTGAAAAAATTGCATTTTTTATTTTTTGAAATTTCTACATGTCAATTTTTTTTCTCCTGTTTTTTTGTCACAATTTATTTGTTAAAAAAATTCTTAAAATTATCAAACATCTGCTAAATTAATTATGACATTAAAATTAGCTGTCACTTCACTTATTTTAGTTTTTTCATAGAAAAATTTATAACACTGAATTTGACAGGTTAAAAATTTTTTTTAGAATTATGTAGCAATTTAATTATTATAAAAAAAATATTATTAAAAAATTTCACATGTAAAAATTAATAAAAATTAGAAGTGAAAATTTTTGGAAGCATTTTTTTATTGTAATTGATTTGTTAAAAAAATTTTTAAAATCAACAGCTGACGGCTAACTTCAGTGTTATAGTTAGCCGACAATTCATAATTTTTGTAAATTTCTTTTTTAAAAAATTTCACTTAAAAAATTAAAAAAAAAATTGTCACATGTTACAAACTCGAAGAACTATCATTGGAATTTGTTATAAAATTTTTTTAGTTGTAATTTAATTAATAAAAAAAAAAACAAACATTTTTAGACGTCTGCTCACTTCAGTTTCACAAATTTTAATATAATTTTTGCCAAAAGAAACCAACAGTGTCGCCACCAAAATAGAAATTGTGTACTAAAAATACAAAGATGGTTGTTTAGAGAACTGTCATCATCATGCAGTTAACTAGCTGACATCAGCAGCTGTTATCATATCAAATCCAGTTTGACCTGAATATCAAACTGACATTTTATTCCAACAACTGATGTCTCTTACAAGTAATTTGACAGCTATTTAAGCAATATTAATTTACAAAAAAATACTGTTGAAAATAACAATCATAAACATCACCTCCTAACCTGTTGTCAATGATGATGTGTCACCGTCCATCTGCAATTTTTTTAAATTGTTTTTTATTTACTTTTTATTAACAGTAAGCTAATACTTTTATTTGTCGACTAATATATTAAATAAACTTTAAGGTTACTGAGCATGAAATGTCAGCACGTAGGCGACGAGTTACTGGCGACGTAGACGATGTTCCACTGACATCATACAGCGATCCACGTCAATTTGGTGGCACATTTTACGGACAACCGCAAGGAAATGGAAAGCCAGACAACTGGCAAATAGATAGTGATAATAAAGAAAATTTAAGTAATTACAACTATATTCCAATCATGACGTCTCGAGACAGGAGTAATGAGTTCGCCAATGCCATTAAGACCATGCAAGGCAGAACTATGATGAGGACTTCTGTCAAAAGTCCAACTCAGGGCAAGCATTTCCAAAGTTACTCACAATTCATGATGATTGCTAAGAATATTGGGAAAAATATTGCCAGTACTTATGCTAAGTTAGAAAAACTCGCGATATGTAAGTCTAGGTTTTAATATTTATAGTTTATGCGATGAAAATTAAGTTAGCCGACATCTAAAAATTTTTACAATTTTTTTTTACTAAAAAAAATGATTAGAAAAAAATAAAAAAAAATTTTTAATTGTAAAAAAGTTGAAAAACAATGCGTTAAATTTTTTTTAAATATTTTGGGCTATAACTAAGTGAAAAATTAACATTTTCAAATTTTATCTTTTTTTGATGTTTTTGATATATATTTTTTTTTAAATATATAAAAAAAATGAATATCACAATTTTCTAAAAAATTTATAAATAATGTAAAAAGTTTAAAAAACTCTACAATTAAAAAAAAAATATTTTCTATTTGTAATTTAATGAATTAAGTAAAATCAAAAAAATTAAAAATGTTGGCTAACTTTATTATTATATGCATGCGATATTTTGAATGATAAAATGAATACTAATGTGAAAAATCTTAAATTTTTATAGTGGCAAAGAAAAAGTCTATTTTTGATGACAGACAATTGGAAATAGACGAGCTGACAAATATTATCAAGACTGATTTGAGCAGTCTAAACAAACAAATCGGTCAGCTTCAGGAATTGAGCAAGCAACAGAGAGAATCATCCTCTAAAAGTCATCACATAGCTTCGCATTCCTCTTCTGTGGTGGTTACTCTCCAGTCAAAGCTTGCCAATATGTCTAATCACTTCAAGAACGTACTTGAAGTACGCTCTGAGGTGTGTAATTTTATTTCTGTACATTTAATTTTTAATTTATTTTTGAAAAATTTTGTTGATTTCATTTCTGACAGAATATGAGAGAAGAGCAAAACAGGAGACAGCAGTTCACTCAAGGGCGTGTAAATACTAAATTACCATTAACTGGTGGACAACAAAGCTCCTTACTCCTTGAGGAACAAGATACTAGAGGTAATCCTGTTAGTATAAATGTTGAACCCATGGGAGGGCAAATGATGATGCAACAGGCGATTCGAGATGACACGGTATTTATTTAAATTTTATATTGAATATTATTATATTTAATTGACTTTATTGATGATCATAAATATACTCAGGACTCCTATGTGATGTCTCGAGCAGAAACAATGCAAAATATTGAGTCTACGATAGTTGAACTTGGAGGAATTTTTTCACAATTAGCTCATATGGTTAAAGAACAAGAAGAAATGGTTGAAAGGTATTGAGAAAAAAATTTTTCTTATTCTCTTAATAATAAAGATTATCACTCTATTTGTCATCTTAATAAATAAATTGATTAATTCTTTCAGGATAGACACAAACATCGAAGATACAGAACTGAACGTCGAGGCGGCTCACACTGAAATCCTAAAATACTTTCAGTCAGTCACCAATAATCGGTGGCTGATGATTAAAATATTCGCAGTGCTTGTATTTTTCTTTATATTTTTCGTTATTTTCTTGGCGTAGTTTTTTCATAAATCGCCAATATTAGATAATTTTAAATATTTTAACAAATATTGTTAAAGTTTTCAGATAAAATGTAAATTAATTAATTATAATTCGTATAAATATTGTATAAATATACATTTATTGCATTCCTTATACCAAGAAAAATTTTCTAAAATACATAATTACAAAATTGAATTATTTAATATTTTTTTTTTTAATATATTTCAACAACATATCATATACAAAGGTGTGAATAAATTTTTTTAATTAGATTATAGTTTTATAAAAAAAAAAAAAAAAAAAAAAAAAAAAAAAAAAAAAAAAAAAAAAATTAACAATAATTTGTTGACTTTTAATAAAAGCAATCATTTTTATTTTTTTGATTAGTCGCAATAAATACACATAAATTTCGGTATAAGGTTTAACTAATAAACAAAAATGTTTAATATATAAAATTCTCTGAGGATTAAAAAATTTCATATAAATATTATATAAATATACATTTATTGCATTCCTTATACCAAGAAAATTTTCTCTAAAATACATAACTACAAAACTGAATTTCATTTTAATATAATACACAAATTATTTATCAACAATAGATTATTTATAAGCACCCGAATACTTATTAATAATTTATTACAAATATTTATTTATTTATCTATAACTTCATTACAATTACCATTTATAAATTGAATATCTTAATTATACACTGGAATTACAATAACAGTTAAAAAACATTTTTTTTGATATATCCAGTTGCATCCATCTAGGAACCTACAGCAAATATAAAATAATTAAACATATATAATCCAACAAAAACAAATCCGAAATTTACAATTAAATCCATTAAATAAATTAATATAATTACAAATGATCAAACTATTAAATTAATGCTACTTAATAAATTAATTAATTTATTAACCTGCTACTCAATTAAATTCTCGTTGTCAATAATAGTATGAATAGCATGAGAGTTGTTATTATGTCCTTCCATAGTGCTCCAAAACTGCCGGACTTTAGAAAAACGTTTGCGTCCTGGGCAAGCGGCAGAAATAAAGTCAGAAAAAAAAATCCCAACATAATAATAACATAAATAATAATTAATTAATTAATTAAAATAAACAATGACAATTTTGTAAATTATGAAGATAAATTAAAATTTGAAAATTAAATAAATTCAAGAGAGAATAAAGATGAGGATAAATTTTTATCATGAGTACTTGTCGCGATGTTGATCATAACTTGACTGGCGTTTGTCACTAGTCAAATGTTTGCTACTAAAATCGCGCTGATCACGTTGAAAAGGATGAAAGCTTCCGCCATTGTTGCGGGAGGGCAGTTTTTCGTCACTCCAGGATGAATTGCCGGCTCCAGGTGGTGGTAGCATCGAAGGTAGAGGTACTGGCGGTATACGGTCTCCGGGAAAAGGAACCGGTGGCGGCGGTGGCGGCTGAGTGGGACGATAGTGGCCTGGCAGAGAAGAATGAGGATGAGGCAATGGAAGACCTGGTGAAATTGGTGGCGATGGAGGCGAGGAACTAGCGTGGTTAAACCTACTGTTGCTGGTGTTGGATGGTGGTAATGGAGGTGGTGGACCACTCAGCGGTCCTGGCACTGGAGGAGGTGAGGATAAACGGCCACCCAGCGGTGGAGGTCGTTGCCCTACGTCATATCCTGGCAGCGGGGGCATTGCGTGCATATACGGCGGCAAAGGTCCGTGTAAGTAAGGAGGCGGCGGCATACTCGATGAACCCCCGAACATTATCGGCGAGCTTGATGACTCCGCTAAGAATAATTGAGGTGACGTTGCTGTCTCGCCGTTTGATTCCATTCCTGTTTGAGAATCATTTTTAGTAATCTGTTTTGTCTTTTAGCTTTAATACGTACCAGTTTTTTTTTTTTTTTTCAAATAAATAAATAAATAAATTAAATTAAATGTTTCAGGTCATGCATTAATTAATTAGAAATAAATTTAAAAATTTTAATTATTAAAGACCGCCAGCTTTAGATAGAAATTTATAAAGACCTAAAATGGATTTTTTTCCAATGCAATATTCATTATTATCGTTGAGGGAAAGCTATTTAAAATTATTTAGAACTGATAAAAATATATATTAATAACTTTTTTGGATAGTATTGACTTTTTTAAAGATATGAGCTCATCCCGATGTTATACTCGTCAAGAGCTTTCATTAGAGTACCCACATCAATTTTTTATATATTTTTCATATATACATATATATAACATATATAAATATATGAAAAATTGATGTGGGTACTCAAATGAAAGGTCTCGATGAGTGTAACATCGGAATGAGCTTATATCTTTAAAAATGTCAATAGTTCACAAGATACAAGGTCATTTCTTAGACACAAAAGTTTTTTTATTCTCTTAATAATATAGATAATAGTATTTATTACTCATAGTATTTATGTGTAAGCTAACGGAAAATAAAAATTTTTTTTAAAACAAACAAAAAAAAATATTTTTTTTTTTTTTTAGGGTTTAATGACTTTGAATTTTTTTTTTATCATCTCAAAGCTAACGGTCTTTAAATATAAAAAAATAAAATTAATCTAAAAACTTACGATGTGTTTTTATATCTGAATCAGTGTCGCTGAAGTTCTTTTCGATAAGAGTTAATCTATTACGTAGCTGGCTAGCTTCAGCTTTTGATTCTTCTAAACGACGTTCATTTTGGCGAGCTCGTACCTAAAATAAAATTATTTACAAAGTTATTATTATTATTATTATTAAAACTTTATATAATTTACTGAATAATTTAAATAATAAATACTAACCCAATTTTCATGAGACTTGGCTTCTAAATCAGCGATCTGCTTCTTGTATTCTTTTTCTTGATCCAATATTTCATGTTTAAGTGTCTCAATTTGTTGCCTACAAACAAAGTGATATCAATAATATTTACAGAAAATTATTTAAAAATATTTCAAGTATAAAAAAAAATAATTACTTGTAATTATGGATCTCATTTTGCATCATGTGTAATCTGTCAATAGTAGTTGAAACTTCTCCTTGTTGTTGTAACCACATAGCTTCTTCCTTCTGACGCTCAGCTTCTTTTTCATTGAAAAATTTAGTTAGTACTTCTAGACGAGTTTCAGCCTCGGCTTTTTCTTTAATCGCTATTTTACACTGCTCGCTTAGTGAGACTACTTCTTCATTAATCATTTTCATGTGTTCTAAATCATAAAATATTTCAATTTAATATTTTTTTCAATCTTCACCTGTACAAACTAACATTTAAAATAATCACAAACCTTCTAGAAGTTGATGAGCGCCTTCAACATCACCCAATTTGGCTTTTAGTTCATCTCGTTCTTCCTTCAGCATATCAGCTTCTGCTTTAATTCGTGATACATCTGCCAGTTTAGAAAAATCAATATTACTAGA
Source organism: Cotesia vestalis (assembly GCA_000956155.1). Taxonomy (NCBI): domain Eukaryota; kingdom Metazoa; phylum Arthropoda; class Insecta; order Hymenoptera; family Braconidae; genus Cotesia; species Cotesia vestalis. The sequence continues at coordinate 41,031 of JZSA01001431.1, forward strand.
GCTTGATTTAACAATCTGTTTCAAATCTTTTAACTCCATTTTCTTTTCTTTCAACTGTTTGTTCATAACTATCTTCTCTGCTGATACCTACAATAAAAAATTATTTTTTTCACCGTCAATAATAAATAATAAATAATAAATAACAATTAAAACAAAGCACCACTTACATCTGCCAGTTGCTTTTCAATTTCTTGTATTTTCTTCGTTAACTTCGTTTCGATATCGCTTTTAGATTTCGTTACTTGCTTCAATTCTTCATCTACTCGCGTAAAATCAATCATTAATTGATCATACTTTTTATTTGTACCAGCAAGCTCAGCAGTCAGTGATTCAATCTACGAAAAAATATTTTATAAGTATGTTAGTTATTATAATTAAAAAAAATTAATTTATAAATTAAAATATAAAAATAAAATCTATCACCTCCGCTCTACCAATGTCATGCTGCGGTAATTAAAAATAAATTAAAAATAAAAATTAATATTTAAGGAGATCCAAGTACCTACTGTTTTTTAATTTTTTTATTAATTATTAAGCTATGTAGATTGAATTTACAAATTTTCAGGAAGTTTTAAAAATTTTACTATTCGCGTGGATCTCCTTAAAAAACATAGAAAAAAATTACCTCTTGAGTTTTAAGCAAAAGTGCATTTTTCAAAGAATCATTGATAGTCTGCTGAGCATTCAAACGGCTTTGTAAATCTTCGATGGACTTGGCAAGAGGATTTTCTTGATTATTCGAAGCCAGAATTTCTCGTAACATTCGTTCTAATTCCAGACCAGCTTCAGTTGCGCTTTCTAAATCTTTTTCTAATGTTGCTATTTGATTTTCTAACTCTATCTTTGTTTCCTGGAAAATAATTCATTTAAATTAATTTTTATAAATAGTTTTTATGTATATATTTAATTAAATAATTACATTTGCTGCTTCTAACTCGGATTTTAGAGATGTAACCATTTCATTGGAACCAAAAGACTCATCTTCAATTGAATCCAACTGTAATTTTATTTTTATTAATTTAAATTATTAAAATTTTAATCTATTAAAATTAATGAAAAAAAAAAAAAATGACAGAAAATTAAAATGGTTGACCCCACTTGTAAATATTTACCAAAAAAAAAAAAAATTAATACTTACTCTAGTTTTAGTCGATTTTAATGAATCATCTAAAACAGAATTTTCTTTGGTAGCTATAAGTAACTCTTTTTCAAGATTGTTTATTTTCGCAATCAACTGTCCATCACGTCGAGAATTTTCAAAATAAAAGTATCCCAAAGAGAAGAGCAAGGTAGTAAAAGCCGTCAAAGCTAAATACGACAAAGTTTCCCAGTAATTTTTAGTCCCAAAGGAGCTAAATATTTGATACTCTTCAGCAGAATCCTAAAAATTATCAACAAAATTAATTAATGATAAAAATAGTCAATTAATCCCAATTGTTGTGTTGATAATATAATACCTCTGACGAAAGGTTTTGATTCTCAAGTTGGTCGCAATCTCCGTTGACATGGCAAACATCTGAAGACATTTCTGAAATTATAATTGAAAGATAAGCCAACTATTTGTTTAAAAATTCCACCTATTAATTTCCAAACGAGTAATACCTGATTCCAAGCCTTCAATATTTGCCGTGTCTTCGCTTTCTGAATCAGCAGTCGGGTCTGTAAGCTCAGGAATATTTTGGGATTCTTCTGGTGGGCTGGTTGAAGTTATAAGTTCCTCGTAAGTTGCAGTAGTCGGCTCAAATTCTTCAGAATTATTTTCTGGGGATTCCGTAAATTCAGTGGAGTCTAAGAAAGTAATGAATGTTAATACTAAATAAAAAAGTAATTATTTATATTTTTACTTACGATCGGTTGAAGAAGGATCGTTCTCAACATTCAATAAACTTCTAGGAGCCTGAAGTTCATTGAAGCTTGAGGTTTGATCAATTGAATCATCGATCGAGCCTGTAAATTCATCCTGTTTAGAGATGTCAGGCTGATCGGTTAACTCCTCTTGGTTTTCAGAAGGATTTTGTGATGTATTAATTTCTTCATAATTGTAATATTCTTTTTTTTCTTCAGAAACATTATTATTATTATTATTATTATTATTATTATTATTATTATTATTATTATTATTATTATTATTATTATTATTATCTTCAGCAATTTGTGGGATAGTAGTCGTTGCAGGTAATTCTTGAGTCGTATGAGAAATTTCTGATTGAACTGAATTTTCTTGATTACCTGAAAAATTTTCTGAACTAACCAGATTTTGATGGTTTTCAAAATTATTCAGTAGCTGATTTCCTTGATTTTCTGAAACTTTATTCTCTCCTGAATTTCCTTGATTTCCTGGAGAATTTTCAGAATTAAATGAAGCTTGTTGATTGTCTGAAAAATTGTTGGAATCTCCACGACTTTCTTGGTTATTTGAAAAATTGTTAGTGTCTGCTAAATTATCTTGATTTTGTGAATTAAATGAAACTTGATTTTCTGACTTAATATGTTGATCTTGATTTCCTGAAGAACTTTCAGAATTAAACTGACGATTTTGATTTTCTGCAAAATCATTAAACCCTCCACTATTTCTTTGATTATCTAAATTACCTTCAGCCTGTTGATTCCCTGAAAAGTTATCGGATTGTGCTTGATTTCCCGACTGATGTTCTGATTGTTGAGACACTCCTGAATCAGCATAATTCATCCTCTCCGTAACAGCAAGTTGTTCCGATTGAGAATTCATATTCTCAACACCATTTTGGGGAGCACCAGTTGGAGGAATTTCTTGAGGCTTTGAATCTGATGATTCAGTAGTTGTAAAGCTGTCAAACAAAGATGAAACTTTGCCAAAAACTTGAGTAAAAGTATTATCAGCTTCTTCATTATCTTTATTTTCTTTACTTGCATCGTTTGAGCCTTCATTTAGTTCTCGAGAATCATTCAAATTGTCATCAATTTTTTTTCTATCAGATTCTTTTTCAATATTTTGCTGCCCATCAGCCTGTGATTTATCAGGATTAAAATCTTGTCCTTGAGGTCCTTCAATTTTATTACCATCAAAATTATTATTTTCTATTTTTTTATCTTCACCATTATTATGCAATAATTCTTCTTTAAAATTTCCTGAAACATTTTCTATTTGCATATCATTTCCTTTCATGTTATTATTATTATTATTATTATTATTATTATTATTATTATTAAAATTATTATTGTTATTATTAAAATTATTATTGTTATTAAAATTATTATTGTTATTATTATTGTTGTTGTTATCATTATTATTACTGTTATCATTATTGTTGTTTTTGTTACTGTTATTATTATTATTGTTGTTATTATTATTACTATTATTATTGTTGTTGTTGTTATTGTTGCTGTTATTATTGTTGTTGTTGATGTTATTATTATTATTATTATTATTATTATTATTATTATTATCATAACCAGAATTTTGGTTTCTATTTTCCAAATTACCAGACTCATTAACTCTCTCAATCTCTTTACTATTTTCTCTCATCGCCGTTGCAGAATTATCATCAAAAGCCTGAGTAGATATCAAATTAGGATGCACCGTTAACACCGGTTGTTCCTTATCCGCAGATTCAATAATCCTAGTAGCAAAATTATCAGCTTCTCGTCTTTGATCAGGTCGATAATCAATTGTCGTGCCATCGATGACCTCAAACGATGGAGAAACATTTTCAACAACCGGGGAAATCGAGTCCATTGAATTTTTCCTCTCCGGATTACTATTAATCACCGAGTTCTGTATTTTTTGTCCATTCTGACCCTCGAACTCGGAAGAATTAGAGACTTCTGTTGGGACTTCATGTTCTAAATCCTTCTTCAGTACCTTTTTTTCTCGAATGAAACTCACAGGAGCGTATCCTCTTCGTCCAGCGATCTAAAAATATAAGTAAAATAATTATACTTATTTACTCTGCAATTAAATAATAATAATTTTAATTTTAAAATAATATAAAATATTTACTTCAACACCCCACAAGTCATCACGACTACCAGCGCTTTTACTAAACACTGTAACATCAACGTTGGGTTCAAAAGACAAGATCTGGGGATCATTGGAATGATATTTCATTACGGTCTTAGCTAGAGAAACTGGAACTGAAAAAAAAAAAAAAAAATAAATAATTAAAATAACATTTTAATTTAAATAGAGATTAAAGTACGGCTTCTTGCATTACCAGAGCACTCAGGGTCGTAGCACAGCCGTTTATCAGATATATTTGACGTACACGGCGATATTGTGTAAAAAATAAATATCACAGAAATCCATAAAAATCGCTCCATTGATAGATTTATATATTTATTACCTATCATATTATTATTTTTTTTTTTAGTACTAGCATTAACTACGGCTATATCACTACACCACATTGTTCCACATCACTATCTTCTAGACGTCTATCTCAGTCTCACTTGTCTACAAGCAACCCTGCGCTCGCTCGTCGTGTCAACCAACCGTATGACAGCACACTCGTTATTCAATCACTGATGTCAAACTCGTCAGATGTTCCTCTACTGGGATTTTAATAAAGTTTAAATATTTAATTCTGATTTTTGCCGCCAAATGCGGGAGCGCTAAATGTCAATCAGCTGACCACGAGGTTTTGGAGCTCGCGACTTTGCAGCAGATTGTTTATTCATTTTCAACTGTTTGTTTGTGTTAATTAAATTTATTAAATTTATTTAATACACATTGAAACAAAAGAAATAATCAGAGCAATAATTTTTGAAATATTATTTGATTTTTTGGAATTTTTTGTGTGAAGTTTAAGAAGAAAAAAATGGAAGATGATTTTAAAGAGTTTGCTAGTGACATAAATATTATTAAACAATTAAAAAATTTTAATGATGCTGTCAGTAATATTGAAAAGTTCTTAAAAATCTCAGATGATCCAATTTTTTATGATAAATTAAATAATGAAGAGAAAATAAAATATAATACACTGATGTCTTTTCATTTGAATAGTTTGTTTTGGATGCATTTAAGAGTTCAAGGTTTGTTTTTATTTTATTGCATTTAATGTTTATAAAAATACACATTATTACATTTTTTTAATGATACTGAAGTTAGCGATCAGCTGTTAATTTAAAAAAATTTTTTAACAAATTAATTACAATAAAAAAATGCTTCTATAAATTTTCACTTGTAATTTTTATGAATTTTCACATGTGAAATTTTTTAACTAATTTTTTTTTTAATAATTTAATTTAATTTAAATTCAGTGCTATTTTTTATATCTGATATTTTTATTTGTAAGAGTTTAATGTAAATTATTATACAATTGTTTATTTATTTTTACAGGAGCTGACCCAGGAGTTCATGAAATCAGGAACGAGAATGATAGGTTAAAAAAAGTAATGGCCAGAGCTCAAGAATTATTCAACTCCAAAACACCAGGACCTCGCATTGATGTAAATGCCGCTAAAAGATTTATTAGAAATAGTTTATGGACACCTAATAATAATGATGACGGTATTGATAATGAAGAGGAACCTGTGCAAGACAACTTTATGGATGATGATTTTGAAATTGTCTCTTAATTATTATTTTTAAGACTCAATATCAATTTATATGAATTATTACAAATAAATTATTAATTAGAAAAAAATTATAAAAAAAAAAAAATTCATTTGTAAAAAACTTGAAAACCTGTAAGTGCATTTTTTTGTTCTAATTTAATTATTGAAAAAAAATCAAAAAATTAAATGCGTCGGCTAACTTTAGTATTTTAATTAAAAATGCAATTTTTTAAAATAATTTTTCGGAACAAATTTTTTTGTTAAATAAAATTAAAAAATTCTGAAGTGACAGCTAACTTTAATATCATAAAATTAATGACACTGAGGTTGACATGCATTAAAAATTTTTTTAGAATTTTATAGCAATTGAATTATTAAAAAAAAAATTTAATTAAAAAGTTTCACATGTGAAAATTAAGAAAAATTGTAAGTGAAAATTTTTATAAGAATTTTTTTATTGTAATTAATTTGTTAAAAAATTTTTTAAAATTGACAGCTGACGACTAACTTCAGTATTAATAAAATAACTCCCATTACCAGTAGAGCGATATTTCTTAGAGAATTTCGCGGTACAGCCATCTGTAGTTTGAAAGTTTTTGTAAAATAGATCACAGCTGTCACCTTGAAAAAAATTTTTTATGGAGCACAAAATAATGGTCTCCCACTCCAAAGCGTTTTCCCGCGAATTCTATACAAAGACCGGTTGCTCGCGAATTTAATTACTCTGTCAATTAGCCATTAATCATGATTAAAGTTTATCATTAATGTTATAAATTAGCGTTATTTATTTATTTTTTTGAACTGTTATGTGATATCTCTATAAATTCAGGAAATACTTACTCAAGTTATAGGTAAAATTAAGTAAAAAATTTCATCTGTGATTCAGAGGTTATGCTGAGAGGAGATAGCTTTGCTACTGATCTATTTTTTGTTTCAATATAGTCCCGAGGTTCTATAAATTGAGATGAAAATGGATGACAATAAAGAAACATCTGAAGTCTGTACTGTCACAAAAGTCATTCCGGCTAAACCAAAAAAATTAGTCCAAGGTAATGTTTAATGACATTAAAGTTAGCCGTCATTTGACAATTTTTAAATTTTATTTAACAAACAAATTTGAACAAAAAAACTATTTTTAAAAAATTGTATTATTAATTTTTTTTAAAATCTACTTGTCAATTTTTTTTAAAATTTATTTTTGCTCTAATTCAATTGTTACAAAAATAATATGAATGATTAAATATCTACTAATCTACTAATTTAATTTTCATCAATGTATGATATTAAAGTTAGCCGTAAGTTGGCAATTTTTTAATTTTATTTAACAAACAAATTTGTACAAAAAAACTATTTTTAAAAAATTGCATTGCTAATTTTTTAAAATTTAATTATTACAAAAATGATTTAATTTTTAATGTTTAACAACAATGAAAATAATTGACTTGTGAAAATTTTTCATTTTTAAATAAATTAAGTAATTTTTTATTTTTAATTTTATTAAATCATAATTTTTAATATTTATAATCTCAATCATCTGTTACTTTAAATGTCATAATAATTAATGGTTAATATTTTTTTTTTTTTAATACCAATATAATTTTAATTAATAACAACTTTATTTTTATAGCACGTCTTCCGTTTCAAATCTTTTCATCACAAGATTCTCCAAATAGTTTAAAATCAAACAATAAAAAGCGTAAATTGTCATCACCGTCACCAAGTAGTTGTAAATCTGACAAAGGACCTAAAATAGCTCGAAAAGAAAATGCATTGGCGAAATCAACTAATTGTGAAGCTGACAGTAAAACAAGCAGTCAAGATGATACCGCTGAAGTAATTGATCTTGATGATTTAGAAGATACTGTTATAAATCCTAAAAAACGTGGTGATGATGATAAAGGTGCTATGAAACCAAATACTTTATTAAAGTACCTTCAAAAGACATCAGAAGAGCCTTCGAAAGCTGTTGAGGTGCCAGAGAATCAGGAAAAACTTAATTCAGAAGTTGTTGTCATGCTGAGAAGGTGAGACGATGTATTGAAGAGTAAGAGCAGTGAAAATAACTCGGACAAAGAAGTAGAAGCTGATAAATTGAGCGAAAAGGAGAATAAGATTGAAGATTCAAGTGTCGAGGCGATGGAAGTTTCAATTGTTGATGATGATGATGAGCAGGTGTCTAATTCTTTAAACAAAGATAAAGAAGATGATAAGTCAACAGATAATCTCGATAACAGCGACTCCGATACAACGTCATCCTCGTCTGAAGACGAGGATGACAAGAAATCGGATGACGAGAAGAAGTCCAATGATGACACTGATGACAAAAAGAATGAAGATGATGATGATAAAGGCGATAAGACGCCAACTAATAAATCCGATCAGTTGGTTAAGAAACGCAGAACTTTGACGCCGAAGCAGCTGTTTAGAAAAATGGAAAGTGAAAAAAAACGCGAAGAAAGGGAAAAGGCCAAAGCTGAGAAAAAGAAGCTCAGAGCTGAGGCGAAATTGAAGAGACGAGAGATGAAAGAAGCTGAAAAAGAGCTTAAGCGGAAGGAAAAAGAACAGAAAGAGTTGAAGAAGCAAATGGAGATCGAGCTCAAGCAGAAGGAGAAGGAACGCAAGGAAAAGGCCAAGGAAGAGGATAGGCGTAAGCGGGAAGAAGCTAAAGAAGAAGAAAAGCGTAAGAAAGAGGAAGAAAAATTGGCTGATGAACGCAAGAAGCAAAAAGCTGCCTCGACATTTGTCAGCTTTTTTGTTCCTAAAAAACAGGAGGCGAAGGCTGTTGAAGAAACAGACATCGGGGCTTGTAATTTTAAACCTTTTGAAATTAAAGCTTACATGAAAGTTGCTCCTATTTGTCGAAGGACTCTCAGTGATGAGGAAAAAGAATTTTTTGATAAGCTGGGAGATTGTACGATCGTTGGTAAATTGTACTTAGATGAGATCAGAAGTGATAAGAAGAAAATACGTCGTTCTCCTCGAACTTGGCCTTTTGAAGACAGGGATGACGTTGTAGTTCTGGGTATTGTATTTTATTTTTTTTTATTATAATGTAATTTTTGATGGATGTAAATTTAATAATTATTTTAATCCCTGTTGAGCCAACTGAAACTAGTCAATTTAAGACCAATGCGACTGTTACCGGGCAAAAAACAATTATTTTCTTCCCAGAGAGCATAAAATGGTGATTTTCTGGGCGCGAGATGGTTGCAGCTTTATTTTCAATCCTATCACCTATCAGAGTATTTTTTGTTTATTAATAAAATAATAAGTTTAATAATAAAATTGTATTTTCGCTATTCGTTTGAAATTATCTAGCTTTGGTTGGCTCCAGACGTTGAAATTAGCATTTTTTATTGCAACTTATATGAAAAATTTATTTTATCACACAATATACTATTATTATATTGTAATTTTTGATGGATGTAATTTTTAAAATTATTTTTTTTTGACAGAGGGTGATGATGACAATGCCGATATAATTGATCTTGGCGTTCCTCTGGAAAGACACCGAGCCAAGTTGCTTTTCTTCAGTGAAAATCGTCGCCCACCTTACTACGGTACCTGGAGGAAGAAAAGCAAGTCGGTGAACCCTCGCAGACCGTTTGGAAAAGACGAGGTGAGTGTTATTAAATTTATTTTTTATTTATTTATTAATTATCAAACATCGGTGTATAACAATAGTATTAAAATATTAAGTATATAAGGCTGAAGTTTTGAGCCAGTATATTTAAGTAATAATTAATTAATAACTAAAACTGAATTATTTAAAAAAAAATCAGCTGTCGATTAGTTGCAAAACGTTTAAGAACTTAATCTACTTTTATTTTTATTTATAAAATAGTTTCTTATTATTTATCAATAAAAATTATGTCGAAAATGGTAGTGTTTTTGGAGATTTAGATCATGCTTGAACGTTAACTTTGTTCCCTCGGTAACCTCTGCCGCCAGGAAAAGCGTAGGCATTTTTCCGGTGAACTTTTCGGTGTTTGGCCAAGTGGTCGCTTCGGGCGAATCTCTTGGAGCACATCTCACAAGGATATGGCTTGACGCCTGAATGAGATCTTCGGTGACGAGCTAATTCGTCTGATCTACTAAATCGCCAGCCGCATCCTGCCCAGGTACAGGCAAATGGCTTTTCGCCTGTGTGACGTCTCAAGTGAGCTTTTAGATGAGAAGCTTTGGCATAAACCTGGAAAATATAATTTCATGACTATTTTAATAATTTAAAATGGTTAAGAAAATTTACCATAAAAATGGAAAAGAAAAAAAAAACGTAATTATTTAAAATTAAAAAAAAATGTAGACAATTTAAAATTATCAAGAAATTTTATCGAAGAAATGGGAGAAAGAAAAATTTGAAATTATTAAAAAAATGGAACGACTTTTTAAATTTTCAAGAAATTTTATCAAAAAACAAAAAAAATGGAAAAAAGAAAAATTTTAACAATTTGCAATTATCAATAAAAAAAAAAAATTAAAATTAAATTTAACTTACTTTTAAACATCCTTGGTAAGTACATGGAAAGCAGCGATCGTCATTATTCTCCAGATTACGATTCGTGTAATCATGAGTCGCCAAAGCTGCATCAGCTGACGCGGAGTACATCGCATTGCTTTCAAACGAATTGTTATTAAAATCCATACTGTTCTCTAGGGATCTGAGATCGATCCCCAGCACAAGAAGAGGCTCATCGTGTTGGAAGGTGGGTACTTCCGCAGCAGCTTTCGGAGGTGGCAAGTGCAGAAATCTCTCGCATCCTGGCGTACACATTGGAGTCCTGTCAGGGAGCCCCGAGTCCCAGGACTTGTCGAGACACCAGTCGAGCTCGCAGTCCAGTTCACTCAGCTCACTGAGACACGGTGAAGCCTCCGAGACATTTAGACAATTAGGATTGTAGTCACTCCAGGACACTTCTGTCGGATAGCTGCTTGGGTTCAAGTCTGTATAGTGTTCAAAATTGTCACTAACTGGACTTGTAAAGTTGCTCAACTCAACGAACTCTGAGTTTTCAAGACTACAAGGGATTTCGTAGTCGCAAGGTAGCGTCGTGGGCGCTATTTCTCCCGTCTCATCCATCTTTAATCCCAGCACCGAGAAAAGTAATTCATCTGTCATCTTCTGCAACATAAATTTATAAAATATCAGCAGTCTGTCATCTGTCAGTGCGAAACATCATATCGAGTGAAGAAACAGTACAACAATAAGCTAAAAATAAATAAATCAGAAGATGAATAATGACTACACTGTTTGATGTTGATGATAATCTCGTGTCCTTGTCGCACATGCATTACACCTCTCGGCACACCTAAAGATTGTTATCAGCGCCCCAATGCAATTTCAATTTCTCCCGGACGTTTCAATCAGGCATGTTGACAAGGCACGCTAAACAAAAGCATCCCACACGCGACTTTTACTATCTGTCAATATTTGTTGGGTAGAAAATTTAAATACTGTCTTTGATTGTTGTGCACCCGGGTAGCTTATAAAACTTTATACTATTTTAAAGTCTCTTATCAAAATTTATTAGTAGATTCTTGAACTGCTAAATTGTAAAAATTTTTTAATTTTATTTTATTAGAAAAAAAATTTGGTAATTAAGGTAAAAGACTCAGTTATTGACACTTGCAGTTTTATTTTAATTAAAAAACAAATCAACTCTAATGAATTAAAAAATATAATTTTTGAATTATAAATTTTAAGAAAATTGATTTTTTGAGAAAATTTAATTTTTTTAATTAAAATAAAATTACAAGTGTCAATAACTGGGTCTTTTACCTTATTAACAAGTAAAGTCAACCCCATTTTGGGCCATAACTAAGTAAAAAAATAAAAATTAAAAAATTTTTTTTATTCTGCTTATTTTTGCGGCACATTTATGAAAAAATTTGTTTTTTTGTCTTCAAAAGTTGGAAAAAATTTTGGCTCATGTTTTTGGATGAAATTTCTATTTTTTTTTTTTTGATGTACTTTTTTTTGAAAAGTAAATAAAAAAACGAACAATTTATAGAAAAAATTGAATATCAAAATTTTCTAAATAATTTATAAATTTTTTTGAAAATTTGTTAAAATTGTGACAATCAATTTTTTTTTTTAATTCAAAAAAAAAATGTATCAATATAAATTTGTTTTAAAAAAATGAAAATCAAAATGTTTGATCCTACTTGTAAATATTTATCAAAAATTTTAATCAGATTAAAAAAATTTTTTGACTTGAATAGACCAATTGTACATTAATGAATCAAAGCGATTAAATTAAATAAGTCTTGATAGATTTTCAAGTATGAATGTAGCGATATACTACTTGTGCTTAGCTTCCTAAATCATTCTATAACCCCCGGCGACTGTTGAGATATATATATTTATATGCACCGATGGCAAATTGTTTCTCGTTATTTACAATCTTTCTTAATACATAACTTGTGCCCGTAACTTGTATCTTAAGAGATGACCTCTGGATGCTTTTATTTAATTTAAATAATCAAATACTACTGCAACTACTACGCTACAATCGTTAACAAATAATTTATGTAATAAAAATATCAGTACAAGATAAGACTATTTTATTAACTAGTAACCAAACTTATATTCGTAATTATAAATCCTTGACCTTCGGTCACGTGTACTCACATCGAACATTGCTGCATCCTCAATCATGACTTACATTCGAAGTTTATCGTATTGAGATTCATAAAATAAAAACTAAAGTTAGAAATAATTATTTTTTTAAACAAAAATTTCTTTAAATTTACGGTAAAATTTTTGATGTAATAAATAATGAACAACACTAAACAGTAAAGTGGACAGAGTAAACTGTTATGCACGAATGACTGTCCGGAACTGATCCAGAGCATGGAGCGACATTTAGAAGAAGGTGAAGAGCGAGTGTGAAGTTAATGATAATGATCCCTCCACTGAATTTAAAACTCCAACGCGTGCGAGAGCACTTTTTTGATCTGGCCAGTGGAGAGAGACCAGAGATAAGTGATATGTCATGGATCGATGTGTGAAGAAGAGGACTAGGGCTCCCAGATAAGAGCCAGCGTATATATTTAAAAATAAATTAAAACATTTATCATCTAGGTTGATGCGAGAGCGGTTTTGGTTGATCGGGACACCAAGTACGAGAGTGGTACGGCGTCGCGAGGCTCTGAAGAGATATCTGAGCTCTGTGCCACTCGGTGATGGCTCGCTGGTGGTTCCCCAGGGATCCATCGATCGCGAGCTATCCTGGCGCCTCGATCATTCTCGCGATCTCTGTACCCATTATATTATTTTTTATTGTGACGGATGACGGTAAGTCATTTGATAATCATTAAGCAGATTCATCTGGCTTGATTTGATTTTCTTTATGGATTTTTTATTTTAACTTTCAATAATTCAGCCAAGTTTTAATTATTCATCCGAGTAAAAGCTACAACGTTAATTCTGATGCCGGAGAAGGATATAAAATATTAAAAAATAAACGAGAAACTGACCTCGGACAATATGGTGAACGTTGAGTAGCATTAATGCCGCTGGTGGAGCATCATGTCTGGTAACCATCTCCAAATAATTGGAATAGATTTGTGCGATATTTAAGCACGCGGAAATTGCGTGAGTGCTCTTCAACGTCCGCATTGCTCAATAGAACAGAGTAGAGACAGACTGTTAAGTTCAAGTATCACGAGCTCAAAGCCGGAGGGAAGTTAAATAATCAAACCACCAGAATTCTAAGTCAGAATTATTTTTATCGGATAACTTTTACAGATAAACTATTTTGATTAAACAGATTGGAATTGTAATTGTAATTATTATATAATTTTCAGAGAAAAATAATTCTATTGAGAGAATTTATTTTATATATGTATTATTGGACTTGTGAAATTGAAACTGATCGCGTTTGCCTCGAGAGTCACTCATTCTAATCTGAGTACGTCATCAGGACAGCGTTAACATGCGATGGATTTTCCATTGCTTTTACGAATCTCGCTTCTATCTTGCTGTTACGTCACCATCAGAGAGTTACAGCGAAAAATAAAACGTGATTTTCAGGGCAGTGGAGACCAAAATTAAGCGGAAAAAATATAATAAATAAAAAAACTTCACTCTGGATTGTTTATAGAGCATTTTATTTTAAATCCGATTGATTAATTAATTAATTATTGTGATTATTTATAATCTCGTTTGTGCTCAATTGATGACGCTTGTGTTGAAGATATTAATATGTATATATATATGTATCAGGATCCACGTGCGTTGAACACTGCATTTGCACTAAATATCGCTTTGGGATTTTATCACAAGCACATGTTGGTCGCATCATCATCGTATTCACAATAATAATATCAATATTGACAATAATTATAATAACTAGCAACCTTGTAGTCACTATGTAACTGCTGTGACTTTCTTAAATATTGACGTTTTTAAAGATATAAGCTCATCCTGATGTTACACTCATCAAGAGCTTTCAATTGAATACCCACATGCATTTTTGATATATTTTTCATATATACATATTTGTAATATATATAAATATATGAAAAAATGATGTGGGTACTTAAATGAAAGGTCTTGATGAGTGTAACATTGGGATGAGCTTATATCTTTAAAAATGTCAATACTTCACTAGATACAAGGTCATTTGTAGACACTGGTCACAGAATTTTTCTTATTCTCGTAATACTACAGATTATAATGAAAATAACAATAATCATGCGTACTAATATCATTACTTAATAACAAAAGTAACTCGTTACAATATAATAATATAACTACGCACATTATATTAACATCACACATAACCAGACTCACTCGATTATCGATCGATCGTATTTCTACCAGATATGACATGATTGATTAAACATTACAGTATATAACTTTAAGTCACTTATATAAATAATAAAAAAATATTAAACTCAATAATTTTTCTATTACCAAACGACAAATCATCGCTGGGTTGTAGACTACTCAGGCATCTGAGCAAATATAATCACCGGTATTAATAATACCAGACGTGTGATTGATTCTATCAAATTTATAATCCTAACTTTTTAATATTCATATTAATACTTTGATGTTATTTTAGTTTTAGTTTATTTTGTTACAAACATAGCATAAACTTGCAGTTAATTAATAATGATTTATATTGAATAAATTTGAGTTTTTGTTTCAATTAAATTAAAGACTAACTGATGAAAAAAATTAATTTGATTTAAAAGAAAAAATTTATCAACAATTTCATTTATTTGAAGGCAATTATTTAATTTATTAAATTTTAATAAATATTTCTATTTCTATCTCTAAATATATCAAAAATGCATATGGGTACTCAAATGAAAGCTCTTGATGAGTCTAACATCGGGATGAGCTTATATCTTTAAAAACGTCAATAGTTAAAAAATATATTTATATATTTATATTTTTAAATATTAAAAACTTTAATTTATTTAATGATTTTAATTATTATTATGTATTCCAGCTACAGTGTTATAAAAAGTGTCCAAAGAAAATTGCTTTTTATTTTAAACAAATATTTATTAACATTTAATAGATCATACTGAATAAATAATTTATTAATTGTTAATAAAGGCTTATTAAATCCTGTGATGTTAAAAAATCAGTTGTTAACAGTTAATAAAACTTATTAAATATAAACAAATCTTTCTATCAGTCTAAAAAAATTTTTTTTTATTAAAATTAATGAATTATTTAATTTTATTTAAGAAGTTTTTTTTTTAAAATGAAGTTATTTATTTAACAGCGCTTATCTTGAATTACTGAAGATAAATCAAATGATAATTAAACAGAAAAATAGTGAATAATTACAATAAAATACTTTTTATTAAACATAATGATACTATTGATTAAATCTGGTTAATTAAAATGCAAAGCCGATTAAAAAGTTGTTTATTTAGTTGATAATAATAAATGGTAGGCGGAACTGGATTAGCCCTGCGACTATTATCCATTAGTCGATTGTGCTTTGCCGAGTAATGACGTCCCCAGTACACGCATAGCACTCGAGATTTATCGCGATTGGGGGATAAATTCTGGGCGATTAGTCCGAGCGTAATCTTGCGTGCGTGCTGCGGAACTCAATATATCATCTCGATTGGGCATAAAACAGATCATTACACATGGCCCGTCTTCACACTGTGGTTACTATTGCTATTGGTATTGGTATTACACATGTAGTTAATAATTCATCACCTTTAATCGTTAGATTTAACACGGCTTTTTATCAGTATCCTGGTTTGCTTCATTCTAACATTATATCTAATGTATTACAAGTATGTGTGTGCTAAGGGTATGACACTTGTTGTATGACAGATGCTGGTAGTTAGATACGTGGAAGAGAGTGCAAAGAACGAGTGTCTAGCGAGGAAGAATCCTGTCATGAACAGATAAGATAAATTTTTCGAGTACCGGAAAGCTGTAGGCTGTTTTATATGCGTCAATGATTTTAACTAAATTAAACTCATTTACGTTTTTTAGTTGTTGTTTTAATATTTATGAGTTATCTTAGTGTAAGGAAAGTTTTTTTTTTTTTTTTTTTATCAAAAACTTGAAGGACTAATTTGTCAAAATTTTTAAATATTTTTTTTTATTTAAATCAAATTTTATTAAACAATAAAAAAAATTTTTGTAATTAAAAAAAAGGTAAATATTTACAAGTAGGATCAAAAATTTTTTTGATTTTATTGATATATTTTTTTTTAAATATAAAAACATGAATAATTTAAAAAAAAAGTTAATTATCACAATTTTAACAGATTTTACAAGTTTATAAATTTTTTAGAAAATTGTGATATTCGACTTTTTTTTTTAATGATTTGTTTTTTTATGTACTCTTTTAAAAAAAAAAAAAAAAAATATATCAAAAACATCAAAAAAA
This sequence comes from Cotesia vestalis, assembly GCA_000956155.1. Taxonomy (NCBI): domain Eukaryota; kingdom Metazoa; phylum Arthropoda; class Insecta; order Hymenoptera; family Braconidae; genus Cotesia; species Cotesia vestalis. The sequence goes on from JZSA01001431.1 coordinate 57,446, forward strand.
GATAAAATAGAAATTAAAAAAAAATAAAATTTTGCTTTATTAAATAATGACTTTTGTTAAATTGCACTGTACTTTCTTAAATATTGACGTTTTTAGAAATATAAGCTCATCTCGATGTTACACTCATCAAGAGCTTTCATTTAAGTACCCACATGCATTCTTATATATTTTTTATATTTACATATATATAATATATATAAATATATGAAAAATTGATGTGGGTACTTAAATGAAAGGTCTTGATGAGTGTAACTTCGGGATGAGCTCATATCTTTAAAAATGTCAATAGTTCACAAGATACAAGGTCATTTCTTAATTATGTATTTAGAGATAGAGTATTTTCGAATGCAGCTTAAATACTTATCATCATAAATTGACGGTGAAAATTATATGAATCCTTGAAAAGGCTCAAATTCAAGTCAAGACCTTTACAATGTAGATAATAATGCATTAAACTTATTAGTAATTTTAATTTTTTTTCTAGAAATAAGATGGAGGATTTTTACTCAGTCAGTTAAAAGTTAAAATTCCCTGTTAAATTAGAAGGTTTTTTTTAGGAGGAATTAATAAAAAAATATTTTTTTTTTTTTTTAATAATATAATCCAAAATTTTTTAAAAATATAATTTAATTTTAAATAAAAAAAATGTTAGCAAAAAATTTCCCTGGTATTAAAAATAAAAAAAAAAAAAAATACTCACATAAACGCTGCCATAAGCTGCTCTTGTGCTTAATACTTAATACTTGTTTAATTTTTTAGGAAGTTAACGTGACTTAGGGGGTCCGTCGAATCAATCCGTGGATCGATCTTAAGATTGTGGGCTTCGCGCCCGATGATGATAATAAATAAATATCTCGGCGAGCATCTTCGTAATTGATGCCCGCGTACCGATCACATCGACGTTGATTCATGAGAAACAAAGACCCACCACAAACCACCGCTCACTAGTTAAATTTACAGTCTATAGTATTTCGATTAAATTTTTTAGTTAATTTTATTATCAAACTATCGTCTTCCTGTCGGGGTGATACGCTAAAAAAATTAATTTATGTATTACGTATTAATTTATCCCATTGATCTTGTGATTGTTTTTGTTTATTTTATTTTAAAAGTAAAGAGTAAGAGCGCTCACATTAATTTAACGAATAGCTAATGGATTATCGTGAGTCGCGGATGAATATGAAAGAGTGTAACGATGTAGATGAGGTCCGACGGATCGCGACCCCGTGCTCTTGGGTTCTCTTGTGTGACTAATGATGGAAGAATTAAGTATAAAGAGTTTGTTTCTAAGCACAACAGAGTGTATTGCATATAATGTAAGCCGCCGAGAGAGAGTGATATCACTCGAGTCGAGGAAGTGCCTGATACCGACGTCCTGCTTATTCATTGTCACTACATTTCATTTAAATTAAATGTCACTATATTTAAACTGACATTGAATAATTAGATTTCATTTTTTATCACTGTCTTTATCTTTCATTTTTACTTTTTTTTTTTTTTTTTTTTATTTATTAATGCTTCAGACCAAAATGATATCATTTGATGGATGTTTAATTTATTTTCTTACAGCACTTTGACTACGAAGTTGACTCGGATGACGAGTGGGAGGAAGAGGAGCCTGGTGAATCTCTCCGTGGATCTGATGATGAAAAAGACGAAGAAAATCCTGATGATAATGAGTATGATGTTGATAATGAGTTCATGGTACCGCATGGATATCTTTCTGATGAAGAGGCGAAAGCTGATGAAGAGGATGATGAAAATTTGGTAAAGATTTTTATTTTTTGATTAGTTAATTAATAAGAAATATTAAAAAAAAAAAAAAAATATTTATTTATGATAAATTTTTGCAAGCAGCTAGTTTGTAAATTTATACGTAAGTTTTTTATTTAACAATTAAAATGATTATTAAAATGTTTAATGAAAAATATTTTTTATTAATTTATTGTATTAATTAAAATTTTTTATTTCAACAGTCTGCAGAGTCACAAAAATTCAAATTAAAAATTCTTGGCGAGCAATTTGAGAAGGAAATGAGCGAAAAAACTTCTAAAATAAAATCTAGAATAATCGGCTGCGTTTGGTTGGGACCTTCTAATTCATATCCTGAAAATAGTGAGTAAAATTTATATTTTTTAATCAATAAAAACTAGCAATCTTGCAGTAACTATGTGACTATGAATAAATAAAATTTTGGTTTATTAATTAATTACTTTTGTTAAATTGCACTGTACTTTTAAAAATATTGACGTTTTTAAAGATATAAGCTCATCCCGATGTTACACTCTTCAAGAGCTTTCATTTGAGTACCCACATCAATTTTTTATATATTTTTCATATATACATATATATAATATATATAATATATGAAAAATTGATGTGGGTACTCAAATGAAAAGTCTCGATGAGTATAATGTCGGGATGAACTTATATCTTTAAAAATGTCAATGGTTCTCAAGATACAAGGTAATTTCTTAATTATGTCTCAAGAGATATTGTCACAATGACACAAAATTTTTTCTTATTCTCTTAATAACACAGAAAATTAATAAAAACTAATTTGACATATTTTTGCAGCTCCACCAAAACTAGTGAGTTATCTAACTGCAAGACAAGTCTGGGTACGAGAGACTCCGGTAGTCCTGCAGAGCACCGGGGAAGCAGAATTATCCGATGACTGTGACGAGTCTTCAGCTTCAAACAGAAAATCCAGCGCTGCAGGAGCCAAGAAAACAAAAGTCCCGGAAGACGCTCTTTCAGACCTGATTCGTTTGATCCACGGGAACGTAAACGCCAGCGCTTTTTTGATAAAAGAGTTCATATCTTTCTGGCACCGTAAGTACCCGAGAGACGAGCGGCGCTTGTCGAAGGTATCCTTGCGAGAAAAAATTCGGGAGCTGGCCAAGCGAACGGCGTGTCCAGAAGAGGGTCCTATGCACTTGAAGACTTGCTGGTATGTTCCCGAGAGCGTGCGCCAGCAGTACGTTAAAGAAGAATTGTCTCTCCCGAACACCTGGACGTATATACTGACGCCGAAGCGTAAGACAATAACCGAGGCTGAAGCGGGTGACAAGGACCTGGATCGCGAGAAGGATAAAGACAAGGAGAGAGACAGGGATAAGGATAAGGACAAAGATAAAGACAAGGACAAAGACAAGGAGAAGGAGAGAAAAAGTACGCCCCTGATCACCCAGTTTACGAAGAAAATTACTCAGGAAGAGATGAAGAGACAACTGTCTATGAAGCCACCGTCGATCGCTCCAACGACGAGTAAACCCCCAAAAAGAGTGGCTTTAATTTCCGTCGCAAGAGGCGAACAGTTCCCCAAGGCTTCTGCTTCCTCTTCGTCATCTTCTTCAATCATCACCGCGTTTTCTAAAATAAGCGCTAAATCTCTTCCGACAACTTCGCAGACTTTGTCTGGAAGCCCTTGCATGCCGATCACCGTTGACGATTCATCCCAGAGTCCGCGAAAAAATGAATCACCAGCGACTGAAGCCTTAAATATTGATAATAAAAATTTAAAAGCAGATAAAGATTGTGAAAATGAGGTTGTTACTGTTATTGGTGATGATGCAAAAGAGTAAATTATAAATTCAGTGGTTTTGATCGTATTTTTCAGGGTTTGGTGTATCGCGTTACTAATGCCAAAAGGGCGAATCTCAATATCTACGCCCTTTTGGCTTTAGAAATTTTTTGTCTTAGAGCCAAAAGGGTGTATACAAAAAAATTTTTTGATCCACTTTTCTTTCAGATCTAAATTTCCATCTAATTTTTTTTCACTCCCCTTCCCCTTGAAGAATAAGATGACACTGAATATCATCCCAGATTATACTCAGTGATATCTGTGGTGAAAAAAAATTCAGATAGTAACTAGAAAAATCTAGATTATATTGCGTGATATCTGGATTATATTCATTATAATCTGGATTATACTCATTGTAATCTGGATTACACTCATTTTAATCTAGATTATACTGTGTGATATCTGGATTATACTCATTGTAATCTGGATTATACTCATTGTAATCTGGATTATACTAGCTATTATCTAAAAAATTTTTTCACTCAGTATAATCTAGGATGATATCCAGTGTCATCTTGTTCTTCAAGGAGAAGGGGAGTGAAAAAAAATTTTTTTATACGCCTTTTTGGCTCTGTAGAGCCAAAAGGGCGTAGATGTTGAGATGTGCCCTTTTAGAATTAGTATCGGGATATAATAATAGTCTTTGTTGTGTAAAAAATAGTAATTGTTGAATGCCGTGCCGTGAGTTGAGTTGAGATCCCAGCAAACTTTTGAATCTTAACACGTCGCGTGTAAGATTGCAATAGAAACCGATGACTCGTCCCTTGCCACTATGACTACTGCTACCACTACTACTATTATTATTATTATTATTATTGTTATTATAATTATTATTATTATTATTATTATTGATGTTGTTATTATTATTACAACAACTACTACTGCTGGTTCTACTTAATACTATTTACTATCACTGTTACTCAGGTACTGTTTCAACTTAAACATACTGGCATTGGTGGGAATCAATGCGATTATTATCGTACACGATAATCGAGTAATAAATCGAGGCGCGACGCGAGCGGGGCCAGCAATCAATGGGAGAGGGAAGGTAAACTCAGTCTCGCCCTTTCTCATGGGTATGGCTTTTATATTCATTTCTTTTGAACAATCCTGTGAGATTGATACTCTGATGCGTTTTCATAAACCGTAATATAATAATACCACAAATCTATTTTATATCGCTTTTACTTTACTTATTAAAAATACCGTTAAAATTATTATTATTATTTTTTTTCTAGTATGTATAGATTAATGATTGATAAGTTTCATAAATGTATAAATAACAGTTTTTATATTCAACAGTGCCTCAATTTTATATCATAGTTTTTAATTTTAATAATTACAAATATATCTCATGTAATTGAATTATAAATAGTAAAAAAAAAATCTTAATTATTGAATGACGGAATAAATTTTTTAAAAAAATATTATTTATTTCTTCTTTTTATCCAAGTAAATAATTTATTTTGTTAATATTATCGTCTATAATTATTAATCATTATTTGTATTTCAGGAATGTGGACAAGATAGGATCATAATAACAAATTACATTATTTATATTTATAATATGTAATTGCTTCCATTTTTTATATATAATTAACACAATTCGTATTTTTTTTAATATTAATATATAAAAAAAAATAAATATCTTAATAAAATTAAATAGAAATTTCGTTTTTAAAAATGAAAATTGAAGTCAATAGACTTTTTGTTAATTTTTTCCACCAAATTATGCATAAAAAATTTTTTTTTTTATTTTAATACATAAAGAAATTTATAATGACTGAGTTCAATTTTTTAAAAATGTTTCTTCTTACTAAATAAATTTTTTAAATAAAACTAAAAAATAGTTGTGTCAAATTAATGGACTTTTCTCAATTTTTAAAATTTCTTTTACAAAATTGTTATAAATTTTACCTTGAAAAAATTTACAAAAACTAAAATTACAATTTTTTAAAAATATTTCTTCCTACTAATTTATTTTTCAACTAAACTCAAAAAATGATCGTATGTCTGGTGATTTCAGTGTATAAAATTTTTATCAAACTGACACCGAGGAAAGAGTAATTTTTTTTTAATTTATAAATTTAAAAAAAAATTTTTTGAAATTATGATAATCAAAATTTTTTTTTTATTGTTAATTTTTTAATGTATTTTTCAAAAAAAAATGTATCAATAAATTTAAATAGAAATTTGATTAAAAAAAAATGAAAATTAAAATAGTTGATCCGACTAATAAATATTTACTTTATTTTTTTTTTTTTCAATAAATAACTCGGTAAGTATTTAATAAATAAAAAAAAATTTTTGATAAAAAAAATTAATTAAATATTTTTAGATTGAAGCAGCTTTCCCATGAGAAGAAAATGGACAAAGTAAAGACTGACATTTTATTGACGTGGAATATAATGACAAGCAATCACACTTGCATTCACTTTGAAGAGATTCTTCACGCTCGATCACTCGTGACAGTAACAATCAACATAAGTATATAATAATATTGAAGTAGTAGATCCAAAGAAGGATAGAAAAAATGATAGTTTAAAAAACTAAAAAACACGCTTTTTATAAAAAACCAAACTAAAAAAATAGAAAATAAGTTTTAATGAATTTAAATTAAGAGTAGTGTTAAAAATTTCAATAAATATAAATCAATAATAGTGGCATGGTGTCAATAGTTATAAATATTTTATTGACAGATATGAGTAGAATGATTATCATTTTGATAATATCTTAAAAAGCACCCCACACTTTTTTAAAAATAAAATAAATTTTTTTTTATTCACATTATTATTAATTTATATCTATTGAAATTTTTAACACTATTCTTAATTTAAATTTATTAAAACTTATTTTCTATTTTTTTAGTTCGGTTTTCTATAAAAAGCGTATTTTTTAGTTTTTTAAACTATTATTTATTTTCTACTTTTTAGTTTGATTTATTTATAAAAACTTTGTTTTTTTTTAATTTTTCTAAACTATTGTATGCTTTGTTGACTTAAAAATTCTCTTTGGTGTTAAAAAAATTCTTTAAAAATTAAAAAAAAAACACTTACCGTCCATTTGATAGGATTAATTTTAGGAGTAAGATCTTCAATAGGTAGAACTGATTTTTCTTCAGCAATTTTCTTCGCTGGATCATCTTTCTTAGTATCAACGTCCATGTCCGTCCACTGTTTGTCCGCAGCTTCGCGATCACGCGTCTCACGTTTTTTACTAAAAAAAAAAAAAATTATTTAATATAAAATTAAATTAAAAATTTTTTTTTAATAAAATTAACAAACCTCTTTGCACATATTGAAGAACAGAAGCGTTTGTCTTTCTTGAATTTACTAGTATGTTCGTCAAAGTTATTACCACACGCCTCGCACTTGGACATTGTCTCATTTTCATTGGAGTAATTAGCAGTATGTTTTTTCCCTGAAACAAAATAAAAAATAAAATAATTAAAATTAAAAATGAAAAATTTTAATAAATATTCCAGAAGAAAAGAAGAAGCAAACAGTACTTTTCTTACTTGGAGGTTCTTCATGGGAGTCTTTTTCATTGATATTATTGTTTCTGTTTAATAGATTCGTTTCTTGAGTAACTGTTCCGTTCAGCGTGGATCGATTCACTGCAAATGGCTCAGAAGCTATGATAATAATTTTTATTAATTTAAATATAATAAAATTTAATAAATAAAATTCTTTTTGTAAACAAATAAATTACCTTCTTGGATGACAAAACCCTCGATGACGTGAGTCAGGACTTGTGGTTTAACCAAAGCTTTTGGAAGAGCTTGTTTACCACTCGACGTCGGAGTAGATACAGAATTTGCTGGTTCATCAGTAATTCCATTGGTGATTGAGTTTACAGCGTTGGCTAAATTAACCAACGGATTGTTTGAGAGTTTATCATCAGGTTTAGTGGCAGTTTCTTCTTTAGTAGATTGTTTAGACTCATCTATAATTATTTAAATTAAAAAAATTAATTTTATAATAATTAAGCTCTGCTAATTTTTCTAAAATTTTTATCATCATAATAAATTGATAAATAATTTTTACCTTGACTAGGAGCAGAAGCTTCTTTAGCTTCTTCCTCTTTCTTCGGAGTCTGTCTCGCTTCTTCATTAGCACAATTTTGCTGCAACACAACCGAGCCCTCAGTAGCTTGATTTCTATCACCAGCAACCACCATCGGGGTGCTAGCGTTGTCCTGGGGTGGAGCAGGAACTTCGCTGGGTTGAGCCAGAATCGGCATCGCCTGGACCTGGGGAGCTCCTCCGACCATTTGATTACCAATAATCGCAGAATTGAGTGCCTAAAATTGGATTTAAAAATTAATAAAAAATTTTTTGACTTCTATGATGTCAACTTTTTATTTGTTATTTATTATTGTCTACTATATTTATCTAATTAAATTGGCAATAATAACTTTTTAATCCAAGCTCTTGATAAAATTAATTAAGAATTTATGACAATAAATTTAACAGTTCCTTGATAATTTTTTACAAAAAATAATTATTAAAAAATAACATTTATAATTTTTATAAATTTAATTAATTTAATTATAAAAATTCATTTTTCATATATACATATATATAATATATATAAATATATGAAAAATTGATGTGGGTACTCAAATGAAAGGTCTTGATGAGTGAAATGTCAGGATGAGCTTATATCTTTAAAAATGTCAATAGTTCTCAAGATACAAGGTAATTTCTTAATTAAGTATCTAGACTGTTCTGGAGAAAAATTTTTCTTATTCTCTTAATAATATAGATGAATGTATCTTACAGGCATGGGCAGCTGCTGGACGGCAGGCATGTTCGACTGCTGGACCTGTCCCATCTGCAAGGTAGTTGCAACGCCAACCCCAACTCCACCCATTGACACTACCGGCATGATGGGTCTTTCGGTTCCGAGAACGACGCCAGGCTGTTGCTGAGATGGCTGGATAGCCATGCCTGGACACCACATGCCTAAGTTAATGCCACCGTTCATGAAACGAGGGTACAAAAAACGTTGAGGTGACATACCCATCAGCGGCTTCGGTTGTATCTGTTGCTGGGTGGATTGGGCTTGCTGCTGCTGCTGCTGCTGCTGCTGCTGTTGTTGTTGTTGTTGTTGTTGTTGCTGTTGGTGCTGCTGCTGGAGCTGCTGGAACTGCTGGTGCTGCAATTGCATCTGTTGCATGATCATTTGTTGGTACTGTTGATTAGAGGGCTGCAAGGTCGCCTGGGCTTGCTGCTGGACCTGTTGCTGTTGCTGGGCTTGCTGCTGTTGCTGTTGCTGGGCCTGCTGTTGCTGTTGCTGTTGTTGCTGTTGTTGCTGTTGCTGTTGCTGCTGCTGCTGCTGCTGCTTGGTGTAGGTAAGGACTAGCCTCAAGAGCAGCTACGTCGAGAGAGTGCTTAGGTACAACAGAGTAAAGTTCAGAATGAGTAGGAGTTGGAACTCTCCGAGGTATCTCTCTACTTTGCTAAGCTCTATATATACAAGGACTCTCCACACATTTATATATTATATATTATATATATATATATCTATTTACAGATGTACATACACCTACACTTGTTCCAGTACTATGTACTGGAGACTCAAGACCGGAGAGAAAATGGTAGCCAATGGCGTTGCCTCACCGTCGCTGCTACAGAGTATTGAACGTCTCCAGCAGCGCCGTCCAGATCTTTCTCTGCCTCTTTACTCACCTCGTCCTCGTCCTCGTCCTCGGGTCCTCGCCCTTGTGACCCGACTCGACTACCTACTTCAATCTATTTGCTTCTTCCATCAACTTGCTAGAAAAAATTACTCCTCTCTCGGTGTCAGTTTGGTGGAAATTTTATACTTTCAAATCAACAGACATTTTTTCAAAATATTTTTATTTAAAAAATTCATTAGTGAGAAGAAATATTTTTTAAAATTTTAATTTTTGTATTTATACATTTTTTTTATAGAGAATTTTTAAAAATTTAGAATTATTTTGAAGAAGAAATTTTTGACATTGACACAACTAATTTTTAGTTTCAATTAAAAAATAATTTATTAAAAAGAAATATTTTTTAAAAATTGTAAGAGTCATAAATTTTTTTTTATGTACAAAAAAAAATTTTTTTTATAAATAATTTGGTGGAAGAAATTGACAAAAAGTTTATTAACTTCAGTATCATTTTTATATAATACTAAAATCAGCAAATACTTGGATATTTTTTAATCAAAAAAATAGATTAGTAAGAAGAAATATTAAAAAAAATTGTAATTTTTGTTTTTATAAATTTTTTTCATGTAGAATTAAAAAAAATTTTTTAAAACAAATTCTAAACATTGATAGGTCTATTAATTCGATACAATTATTTTTGAGTTTCATTCAGAAAATAATTTAGTAAGAAAAAAATATTTTTTAAAAAATTTCTTTATGTAGAATTAAAAAAAAATTTTTTTATAAATAATTCGATGGAAAAAATTGAGAAGAAGTCTATTAACTTCATATAATACTGAAATCAACAAATACTTGACTATTTTTTAATTAAAAAATTAATTAGTAAAAAGAAATATTAAAAAAAAAAAATTGTCATAGTTTTTCTGAATTTCTTCCGTTCAAATTTTTTTTTCAATAATTTTTTAGATTTTTTTTTATCACAAAAGAAGAATTTTCTAAAAAAAAAAATTCCATTTAAAAGAAGAAATACAATTATCTAAATTCCGAGTTAAACATTGAAGAAATAAAAACCTACCCTAAAAAAAAAAAATTTTAATCCTGACAAATATATTAATATGTTAACTACCCAAAAATTAACCAGAATGACTTAAAAAAACCGAACATGAGCCACCTTGTTCCTTTCTCTTTCCCGAAAGACGTAAACATCCTTCCTCTGTATGCGTCGACGTACTTCCTGGACTTTCCTTTCTCATCCCGACCTTGCAAGGCTGGTTATTAAATTCCTGAGCTTCCTAGAACATTGCTCCTCTCGTGCTGGTCCACTGTTAAGCCACAACAGAGAAATCCACGGGTCAGAAGTACCACGGGCTCATCTCCACCTGGTTCTCACGCCAGGAGATTCGTGCAGCACTCCCGTGGCATAAACCAGTGTCTACCGCGACCACACACATCAGTCAGTAGAGCCTTAACTCTTGCTCTCGCTCAGCTCCTGCCTGTTATAAACACACAACTACAAGCAACACACCAAGAGATAGTATAAGATCCCTACACGGATCAAGAGGGTGCAATCTTCGCTGACAGGAGTCAGGATTCACGTAATTTCTTCTGGTGGAGCAAAAGGGAGCCGATAGAGAAGCAGAAATAAGAAGAAGAATAAAAAGCCGAACCAATGGCGTGTCACGGACATGGCGTGCCGAGTTACAGCTCTTGGATTCCAGCAAACCAGGAAAGAGTGTCCCTTGAGACTGAAGGATACTGCAACTCGATGTTAGTAATATCTACATTTGGAATTTCACGCGAGCAGAAGCCAGCGCCTTACTGCGAAGAAGAATATAAGAATAAAGATGAGCTTCTTTAATGTTGTTCCCACGGCTGAAGCTGGTATGGTTCAAAATAAGTCTCCTATCTTCTCTTCTGTCTCCACACACCCCTTCCCACGCCCCATTTCACTCTCATTCTCATTCTCGTTCATTGAGTCCCACGAAGACCCCCTCGAGTTCCACGAAACGAGCCACGTACTCCCCTAAAACATTCAAAGATCCACCAGAGGTTATATTAAATACCACGCTTTCATTTTTTTACCATACGTAGGTTGTTATTTTCTGTTACCCGAGGCTTCAAGCAGCATCACCCAGATAATTTAAATTTCAGGATCTGCTATGAAAATCCGGCACCTGCTACCACCCACCGGTTTTTCCGCGTCTTTAAAAAACAAAAAATATTAAATAGAGATTGTTATTAAATTATAAAAGCTCTCTGTATAATATTATATTATATAATACAATGTTCTACTACGGAAAAAAAATGTAAGATGAGATAAAGATAGCTCAGTCGGTGAACAGATTAAGCTTAGAACGAGAGATTTATGGAAGTACCCACCAACTTTTTCCGGCGATCCTCTGTTAGGCTGTTAGGCTCGGGGGCGGGATTAGCATAAGACAGCAGCTGCAAAATTTTATATGAATCTATACCAAGGTGCCGACAGGTTTCTGTCCTGGTCATTAAGTCTCTAAATTTATTCTGGTTTGTATTTTTTTTTTTATTGATAATTGTGTTTAAATTTATTTACTTACAAAATTGATAAAATTTTCATTAGAAAGTTTAAAAATTAATGTAAATTTATTTTTTTGGAGAAATATATGGCTATGCAAATTGAAGATTATTTAATTAGCTTTCAGATAAAATTTAAAGTAATTTAATAAGTTGATGCATTCAATAGTTATTGAAGGGAGAGACAGTAAAAATTTTTCTTAATTTTTTTAAATTTTAAATTTCTGTCATTTTTTTAATTTTTGATCTAGAGAAATTTTTAGGTATGTAAATTAAAAGTAATTTAATTAGCTTTCAGGTAAAATTAACATCAATTTAATAAGTTATTGCATTCAATAATTATTGCACGGAGAGACAGTGAAAAGTTAAAATTTTTCTTAATTTTTTAAAATTTTAAATTGCTGTCATTTTTTTAATTATTGATCTAAAAAAATATTTAGGCATGCAAATGAAAGTTTATTTAATTATCTTTCAAGTGAAATTAACAACAATTTAATAAATTATTGCATTCAATAATTATTGCACGGAGAGACAGTAAAAAGTTAAAATTTTTCTTAATTTTTTAAAATTTTAAATTGCTGTCATTTTTTTAATTATTGATCTAAAAAAATATTTAGGCATGCAAATGAAAGTTTATTTAATTATCTTTCAAGTGAAATTAACAACAATTTAATAAATTATTGCATTCAATAATTATTGCACGGAGAGACAGTAAAAGTTAGAATATTTTTTTAATTAAAAAAAATTTAGAATTTTAAAAAATTCTAAACGGACCGATTTGGCTCATTTTCAAATTTAATTTTGTAAATCATCCAAAAAATAAGCATGCTACGTTTTTTGGAGATCTGATAAAAATTATGTGAGTTATAGTAGAGTCAAGGCCGGTTTTATCGTATAAACATAAACGATATTTTCTGAACTGAGTCAAAAAATAGCAAAATTTTTTAAAAATTCCATCGAAAGGACAAATGCACTAGAATTTAATAAAATCTAAAAATAAGAAGAAATATAGTTACACAAGAGAAGAAAGTAAAAAAGAAGAAAGTTATGTGTCGACGGTGATGCTCCGATGAAAGGTGTGGGAAACTGCGGCTATTATGGAGATGGATCTCTTCTTGGGATAAAAAGCAGAGTGCGAGGGGTAGTTCGAGAGCCGGTTGAAGGCTCGGAGGTGAGGTGAGGGATGACTGGTGGGTTACTTGAAGCAATATATCACCACCCTCTTGTCGTCCGTGAGACGCGCAAGCAAGCTTGATGTCGTGCCCACCTTTTCCCCGCTCGAGCTTCCTTCCTTACTACATACTCCACAACAGAACACACAGCCAACTCGCCCGCAATCGATACCTGGGCGTGTGAACCTAGAATAGCACCCGTGTCCTCGATCTTACCCATAAATACTTTAATAACAGCTTTGTCAACGGATTACTCGCCAAGGATTTATCGCCGGTGTGTAATTTTTTCCCGGTTCGCTCGAGAGGTTTGTATCAACTCTGAATGTTAATTTTATCCTCAGGCTCTCGAATTAACTTGTTAAAAAATTTTCCAAGTTCTGAAATTATTTTCCAAGAATTGAAATTAAAAAAAAAAAAAAAATAATTATTATTTTAATAAATAAATTAAAGTAAATATTTTCTTTAAAGTAGGGGTGGAAGAAAACCGCGAGGCTGAGCTTCACGGATCGATGTGTCGCATAAACGGTGTCCAGCTGAAGCGCTTGCGCCCTTGAAGTCACGATTGTCCTCTTGTCCTCCCACGGAGACGTCGCTGATTCGTCGAAACACCCTACGACGGTCCTCAGGTTTGTCACCGCATAAGACCCCTTCCTGATGTCCTGTCGCCAACCAACAAACTGGTGACACTCGACTACGCCCTTGAGGGCTGTACTGGTGCTAGATTGTAATTTTACCTTCGTAATATTTTTTTTTTTTTATTTTGTTCTTTAACTTCGCCACACCTGGCGTAAAATTACTGTAATTATGTCCTCCTAATCACATAAAATAATTTCAGGTTTGGATTTATTTTGTTTAGCTGAAAAAATTAATTTTAATTTTATTTTTTTTATCTATATTATTAAGAGAATAAGCAAAAGTTTGTGGCTAGTGTATTTATATGATAAAATGGGGTTTTATGGTTAAATTTGGTATCGTTGGAAAAGACTTAACCTGGAGTTGTGCTTTTTTATAATTTTAAATCACTCTCACCGATATAGTAAATTTATTATGGTTAAAAGACTTGGATTTACAGTGTAATTAAGAAATGACCTTGTATCTTGTGAACTATTGATATTTTTATTCAATTTTTCATATATTTATATATATATATGTATATATGAAAAATATATCAAAACGCATGTGAGTATTTAAATGAAAACTCTTGATGAATCTAACATCGGGACGAGCTTATATCTTTAAAAATGTTAACATTTAAGAAAATACAGTGCAATTTAACAAAAGTCATTATTTGTTACGAAATGACCTTGTATCTTGTGAACTATGGACATTTTTAAAGATATAAGCTCATCCTGATCTTATACTCATCAAGACCTTTTAGTTGAGTACTCACATCAATTTTTCATATATTTATATATATTATATATATGTATATATGAAAAATATATAAAAATGCATGTGGGTACTCAAATGAAAGCTCTTGATGAGATTAACATCGGGATGAGCTTATATCTTTAAAAATATCAATAGTTAAGAAAGTACAGGGCATTTTAATAAAAGTCATTATTTAATAAAGTAAAAAAATTTTTTTTTATACTTTACAATTCACGGCAGTTACACAGTGACTGATGCAAGGTTGCTTGTAATTATTTATTCTCTGAAAAAAATAATGAAGTTTTTAGTCGGAGTGGAGGAACAATGAAGATAACCATCGGATTAATGTATGATTAGTAGATTAAGATGAGGATTTAAGATTTAAGATCACTCCCTAAATGATCAATGAGCTTTTTTGTCCGCGTCTTCGATGGGATGAACGAGATAACAAACTCAATTTCCGGAGCAAGATGTACAGATGTATGAATGTATACACATATAGAAATAATTAACCAGTAAGACAGGTAAAATTATTATTTGATGATAGGAAATAAATTTTAATTTTGTTATTTAATGACATTTCCGCTTATCAAGTACCGGCAATCCCTGGATCGCAATTCACTGGCTTGTGCTCATTCGGCGGAGAACTCTCGAGCTGGAGGGCCGGGAGTGAGAGGATCAAGCTCGCTCGGAATGTCGTTCTGGCCGGGGGACAACGCGCGACAACGCTGATTGGCCGATCGCGGGGACAAAGGCGTGGTTTTCCACCATCGCGAGTCAGGATAATTGGATGGCGTCGCGACAAACTTGTTGATAAGTTTTGGATTGGTAGCTGAGGACAATTTTTTATTGGAATTGAAGTATTTTATCACCGATTGGATGGTACCGGGTTGCTGCATAGCGCTAAAAATTTTTCAAGGTGTAAATACCAAATTTTGGTGTCCAAAATAATAATTTTTATCATAGCGAAGGAATAAAATTTTTCACTTACAAACTAGTTTAATTGTTAATTTTTTAAAAGCAGTGAAGATTGGGTTTAGAAAATAATATTTTTCAAAGTTTAATTTTTATTAAAAAAAAATAAATAAATAAATAAAAAAAAATTGATTAAAGAAAAAAATTCTTAAATTAAGAAAATACATAATTAATTAATTTAAGATCCAATAATTTTGAGCCTTAGTCTTCTTATATTTAAAAAATACACTGAAAAAAGAAATTTAACGAATCAAGACGAAAAATTTTTGAATAAATTAAAATTTACCTAAACCAAGAAAAAAATTTTTAGTTTAAGAATTTTTCTACAAAAATCAAAAAATTGAAGTTATTAAAAATTATTCACTTGATTCAAGTAAATTTTTTTTTTACGTGTGTACTACCTCCGATATTACACACACTGAAAAAAAAAATTCTTGACTGGAGTGTAAATTTTCTTGGCTCAAGAAAATATCAAGGAAAATTGAAAATTTCTTGAATGAAGTCAAAGTTTCTTGAGACAAGATAAATTTCTTGAGCCAAGAAAATTTCTTCTTGCTCCAAAATAATTTTTGTTTTCCTTAAAATTTTCTTGGCGCAAGAAATTTATTTTTTGTGTGCAGAAAGAAAGTCTTGAGTCAAGCGTTAATTTTCTCAAATCAAGAAAAAGGAAGATTGAAAATTTCTCGAATGAAGTTAAAATTTTTTGAACGAAGTCAAATTTTTTTAAGCCCCAAAACTTTAAAAGCTTAAAAATTTTTTACTGGTTCTCTTGAGATTTCCAAAAATTCAAGCTTTATTCTTACTAAAATCAACAATTACATAAATTCTCATAAAATTCTGAACGGCAAATTTCTGACCGAGGGGGTATTACCTCAATATTTTTTTTAGTGTAATAAAACGACAAACAGTGAATTCTCACCATGAAGCTCGAGTGCTGGTATACTTCACCTGAGATCAAAAGACACGATAATTTTCATTAAATAATAATAATAAAAACAGAAATATGCATGCATACTAAGTACATTAAAATAATGTATAATATTTATTATACGAGAAACTTAATATCGCGTGTACGTTAATTGTCGTACTATAAGGTCACGGGTGTCCAGTTGTATTAAAAAGCAAGCATACATCGTACAAGGCAGTACATGATATAAGTAATATAATATTTAAAAAAATTACACACGTGTGTAGTTGTGTATGTATTTGTATAAGAAGTGACAAGACGTGAAAATGTTAAGGAGGGAGCTGGGAGGAGCTGAAAAAGTACTCTCACGGTATGGGCTGTCGTGTTGTAGGATAATTGGGACACTGTATTATCGCTTGCGTGCGATATAACGTCGGTACGGGGTGCTGGGTGCTGGGTGCTGGATGGATTATATGAACACGGACGGGGTTTAGCGATCGGTGGTGTGAGTCTTGCCAGAGTGTTAGTGTGTGATTGGATAGGCGGAGATGGGTCGCGCGAGATAGCTGACCCTAAGTAAGCCTCGTACTCGGAACCGGGGATGGGTATATCTCCGAGGACCATCTTCTTCCATCTGCAGCCAGCGTTACCTATCTACGTCATGACGGTTGATGCATGGCGTGGGCGTTCCTGCGTTCGCAACCAGAGGTTCTCATTTAATTATAGTCCACGCGATCTCCCGTTCTCTATCTGTATCTCTTTGTAATACATCTCTCTTCTTCTCGCTCAATAAAACCCCCATAAGCCACGAGAGGATTCCCAGTATTGCTGCACCGTGAAATCGAGCCTTTGATGCACTTTTATTTACACTTACAGCAAGCGAAACAACCCAACCAGCCTCGCCGACACCGACATCCGACACCGCTCCAATGTCCGAGGTAATTAAACCGAAAAGATAATAAATAAACGAAAGTGATGGACACTTTCATCATCGCCCAGTCAGGAGGGGTTAATCCTCATTACCAGGTTATTAATGACTATTCTTCCTAGAGATATCTTTTATATACTTATGTCTAATCGGATAATTTATGTGTGTATTATATTGATTGATTTCATTTATATCCTACAGATGGAAAATCCCTCGTTTAGTCGTCAATATCAACAATCTTTCCGGTTATCTTTTTATCATCACGAGCTCGTTTAATAAAAGTTCACGTGAGACAGTACATTAACGAGCTACAATTTTTGACAATGTCAAATTAAGATTGGTTCATGATAATGGAAATTTATTTTTTTTTTTTTGTTTTATTCTTGCTTGGAATTGTTTATGGAAAAATTTTTTAGGGGCTTTACGTACACAGGAAAATATTTTTCGTCAATTTTTAGAGTGTTAAAATTTGTGTGTTGAATATTACACTCAGTGTGTAGAATTTAACATTCTCATGTGTTCACAGAAAGGAAGAAAGTCTTGAGACAAGTGTAAATTTTCTTAATTAAAAATTTCTTTTTACTACAAAATTACTTCGATCTTCCATACAATTTTCTTGGAAAAAGAAATTTTTTTTTTCTGTGTTGATTTAATAATTTAACACACTAGAATGTTAAATTATATACACTAGAGTGTAAAATTAATATTCAACACAAATTTTAACACTCTACACAATGACAAAAAATTTTTTACTGTGTATTTGGAATTTTAAAAAATTAATTTTTTTTTTTTTAATATATACACAAAGAATATTTAGTGTTAATTGTAGAAATTTTTTTAAAACAGCTGATCTAGTTGAAACTTTTTTTTAACTATATTTTTTAGTAATTCACAGAAAAAACAAACTTCTTGCGCCAAGAAAATTTAAAAAAAAACAAAAATTATTTTGGAGCAAGAAGAAATTTTCTTGGCTCAAGAAAATTTACACTCTGGTCAAGAATTTTTTTTTTTTCAGTGTTGATCCAAGGATTAATAATTAAAAAAAAAATTTAAAATTTTTAAAATTACAATCTGTAATAAAAAAAGTGTGATGTCACTATTTTGTTAAAAATATAAAATATTCAAATAAAAAACTGAAAAAATTACAATTTCAGAATGTAATTATTACAGATTTTGTCAGATATACATTGTAAAATATAAATATCACATTGAAAGCTCTGAAAATTAACATTCAAAGTTTGAATTTACAATAACTGCAATTTTTCTAGTTTTTTATTCGAAGCGTCGCTTATTACTATTTTTAACATAATTCTTACATTTTTCTTTTTTGCGTGTATTTTAATAATTATTTTTATTAAGATTTTTGAATTTTGATGATTTAAATTGAAGATGTCATGCTTACCGCAAAAAGTTTTTTTTTTCTCTGAATTTCTAAAGATATTTTACAGAAGCTAAAAAAATAATTATTCGTAAAAAAAAGAACTTATTAAAAAATTTTTTTTTTCAGCCTTAAAAGTAAATAAAATCAAAAAAAAAAACTATTAATTCAAATTCTTAGATTTAAATAATTGATCTGTAGTTTTGTTCCCATAAAATTTGTAATCCTGGTACAAGTTGTTGTTCATATTAATTTAATACTTCTTAAAAAGTATTAAACTCGGCGTTATACGTTTTATTTGGGAGTTATTTTTTTATTGGTATTTTTCAGTGCATAGTCGTTGGATTCCACGAGTGTGGGAATCGGCTCTTGAGACCAAGTGGTAGCATTTAATCAGAGCTTACCTCGAGTGTAGTATATAGTATATAGAAGTGAGTATAGAGGTATATGGTTCGGTTAGTTTTTTCACAGAGAGAAGTTGCTTGGAAATTGGCGC
Source organism: Cotesia vestalis (assembly GCA_000956155.1). Classification (NCBI taxonomy): domain Eukaryota; kingdom Metazoa; phylum Arthropoda; class Insecta; order Hymenoptera; family Braconidae; genus Cotesia; species Cotesia vestalis. The sequence continues at coordinate 76,449 of JZSA01001431.1, forward strand.
CAAATTAGTAAGAAGACGACCGAAGGAGTGAGCGAGGGGAAGAAAGAGTAAAAGAGAGGCGAGGCATCGCGCGTTCTCCGCCTTGGGCTGCGTGACGCGAGACATTAAAAGTAACCTCTGCTCTCTTCATGGCGCCCCCCTTGATTCTCCTCTTGGTCTTGGTCTTGCTCTTGCTCTTGCTCTTGTTGGCCGCATCCCAATCCTTCATTGCCGAGAACCGCGAAGGACCGACATATCCCTGGGTACGGCTATAGCTAAGTCTTCTAGACCTAACCGTGCTGCAAAAGAAACAAGAGCGATCCTCTTTCTACCGTCAGTAATCACGAGATCCTTACCAAAGAGCAAAATAAAACCCCAGTAATCACTTCGGCGTGTATGCAATTACCCGCGTGTCTTCTAACTCGATTTATAACCGGGCCAATGAGGTGTCTCTGCTTTATAGAAATTTAATCACAGATACCATCGCCCAATCATTATTTATCAATGAATCAATGAAAGAATCAGAGCTGAATCATCTACCGCATGAATTTTATATGTTTCATTTATTCCCCGCTTTGTTTTGCTCCAATTATTGACACTGTATTAAAAGATTTGACGAGGATTTATATTTTTTTTTCTTTATACTTACACTGAAAAATAAATTCTTGACTGAAAAGTTAATTTTCTTAGCTCAAAATAATATTAAGGAAAATTAAAAATTTTTTGAATGAAGTCAAAGCTTTTTAATCCAAACAGTAAAAAATTTTGTGTTAAATATTTTACACTTACAAATTTTTAATTAATACAAGAATGTGTAAAATTTTTTGACACAAAATTTTTTACTGTGCAAGAAAATTTCTTCTTGTTCCAAAATAACTTTTGTCTTGCTTAAAATTTTCTTGATGTAAGAAATTTTTTTTTTTCTGTATAAATATTACAAAATTTAAATAACTGATTTTTTTTAAACATAATAAATTAATTTTTTTAATTAAAAAATTTAACTTTTTGATAGTTACTTGAATTTTATAATTAATTATTGACAGCTCAAAAATAAATTTAAGTATTTAAAATGAATATTGTTTATTCTACAAATTATTAATAGAATTTATAAAATAAAAAGTTAAAATTTTTAAAGCAATAATAAAAAAACTTAATAGTTAAAAAAATAATTAAAAATCTGTCGCTTTACTATTTTTTTAATAAAAAAATTTCTAACAAAAAATTATTTATCAAAAATTGAATTTTTAATTTTGAAAAATTTTTTTTTATGGTAATTTTTTGCCATAATTTGGGTCTTTTCCAAAAAAAATAAATATTAAATTTTTTTAATGACAAAAAATCTAAAATAAAAGTGTCAAAAATTGAACGTGTCAATAATAGTTACGTCTGGCCTAATCAGACAACAAGATTCCATAAAAACCGAAAATTTGTTACCGTTCTCACAGCAAACCGCGAAATAGTTCTCTGGGAGTGAAGAGAAGGGGCTCGGTAGGTCTTCTAGCAGCTAGCAGCTGCATTTTGGAAGCTTGCATGTGTCCCGAATTGCCCGGAGATTATAGATGCGTCCCGGCGATCACAGACAAACGTTTATATCTCGCTAAACGCCAAATTACTCTCGGCTCTGGCTGATGGTCTGCATAGTGCCCAGACCCCTACCAGATTCTCGAGCAGCCGAGCCCCAGAGAACGCTATAAAAAATAATAACACGCTACGGTCTCTCCTTACCGTAGATATCTCGAGCTATCTTCGTATTATTATATAACACAGCACAACAACCGTCTCCCTATTCCCTACATTAGTCGTATTCGGGAAAAAGAAAGACCAGCAGAAGCCTCTACTCCATCAAAAATCGGACACAGCTGCTCAGTTCGTCTTCCGAAAACCTCCTAATTTAACTTCAGGGAATTTTAACTTTTAACTGGGTGAGTAAAAATCATCCATTTTATTTCTAGAAGAAAAACTAAATTTTCTTGTGAAATATTGAAATTTTCAAAGATATAAGCTCATCCTAATGTTACACTCATCAAGACCTTTCGTTTGAGTACCCACATCAATTTTTCATATATTTATATATATATATTATAAATATGTAAATATGAAAAATATATAAGAATGCATGTGGGTACTCAAATGAAAGCTTTTGATGAGTGTAACATCGGGATGAGCTTATATATTTAAAAACGTCAATAGTTACAAAAGTACAGTGCAATTTAACATTATTAAGAGGCGACTATATCTTGTGAACTATTGTCAATTTTAAAGATATGAGCTCATCCTGATGTTACACTCATCGAGACCTTTCATTTGAGTACCCACATCAATTTTTCATATATTTATATATATTATATACATGTAAAAAATATATCAAAATGCATGTGGGTACTTAAATGAAAGCTCTTGATGAGTGTAACATCGGGATAAGCTTATATCTTTAAAATTATCAATAGTTAAGAAAGTACGGTTCAATTTAACAAAATTCATTATTTAATAAAGCAAAATTTTATTTATTTATAGTTGACAAGTCACATAATGACTGCAAGGTTTCTAGTTATTATTATCAGTATTAGTATAACATGTTGCTGCGATACTATTAATGACTCAATTAATTTTCAGTGAATCAATAATAACCCGAATAATAAAGCAAGCAACGAAGCAACCTTAAGTAAGTGTAATCCACGTGTCTCACTGTAAATATCCATCTCCCAGCAGGCGTTACTTTATCGATGTCCGTTGATAATGCCGAGGGCTACGAGCTACGACACGAAGAGAAAATGACGATGAAGCTGAAAAAGATGGCCACTATACTACTAAAATAAGAAGAATAAGAAAATATAGAAAATAAGGTTATAGGTGAGCAGTCAACCACTTGCCGGTTTTGTATCACGCGTAAAGATAACGTGGTGTTTTTTGATCGGGCCTCTCACCACACGACTGCCTCCCGCTGGTTGACCTCATCACGGGACTCTACTGGGGGTCTCATGAGCCGGCATCAACAAGATAGACTCGAGCGAAGAGCGAACCCAATCGGCTTTGTCTCACAATCATTGTACACATACATACACAGCATATATGTAGGTAATCTTCTGGTCAGCCCACTCTCTACTCTCGACTCTTCAATCTGTAGATTCACTGTCTCTTAAACACTCACTGGCATGATATATACAGGACCAACTGCAAATGTATCCATCATTAGTCATTAGTCTTCGTCTCCAACCTTCAAGTGTCACTTTTTAAATAATCTGAAGTTGTCTGTCCTTTTTTTTTTAATTTTTTTTATACATTAAATATTTCATTATTTATCATTTATTTAACATTACACAATTTAACTTAGCTGTAATGACCTGGACTAGGCAAGAAGACTGGACATCTGCTTGGCTGAGAGGCGGAGAGATTGCCCAAGCGGTTTGGGTCGACAAACAAGTCCTAGCTTGGTCTTCGGGGGTCCACCTGGTTTTCTACGATCTTTCCACCAGCACTCAAACTCTTTACTCACCAAAACTCTCAGAAGCCGACGGAGTTTGCTGTCTAGCAGGCAAGCCTGCGTTACAACTTCTGGCCTTCGCAGAACGAAAATCAATCCCTAGTATCTTGATCTACAAGTATCCGCAAATGGAACTGGTTGCTAAGTGCAATTATAATCAGTTAGAACCGACGGAGTTTGCTTATCTCTCAATAGCCTTTGCTAAAGACTATCTTGTGTCCTCAACCTCTTCTTCATTGATCGTCTGGTCGTGGAAAACCGGTGAGAAATTTATTGAAACTGAGACATCGTTTGAAGACTTGGAGAACCAGATGATCAGAGTCGCTGAAACCCACCCGATTTCTCTGGCTCACTTGGGAGGAAGACTACTTGTCTGGAAGCTGTTTCCTTCATTGGTGATCACTAAAGAAGAAATTGTTTTGCCCAGTGAAACGTTAGCGGTTTATGTTGACTGGTCTTTGGATGTAGGTAAAAACAAAGTTTAGAAAATCCAAAAGTGCACGTTTCATGACTCATTAACTACAAAAAAAAACTGAGATCATCGTGTGTGGCCAAAGATTGAACGATTTTTTTTAATATAAGATAGAAGTACCTTTTTTGGCTACTTTATTTTCAAATTATTGTATAAATATTTTTATCAGCGCAAAACTTGATGAGTTCAATTCGTATAAATGTATTAATTAATAAATTCTACTTGACTAGTTAAATTTTTTACAAGTTCACTAAAATCAATAAAAAGTGACCAAAAATGGTTCTAAAATGGCCAAAATCGGCACTTTTACCGTATTTGTAGATAAAAGTGTCCCAAAATTTAATTTCCATGAAAAACTTTCTAAAATTGGAATTTTGAGTTCTGCTTTTAACAGGAGCTGTGTTTGGGCATTTCCTAAGATATTTTGAGCCGAGACAATTTATTCGATTTTCATAGAATTTTTTACTAGGAGTTTTGTTTGGGAATTTTCGCTGAGATTTCAAAATTTGGCCGAAAGTGCCCAACTAAAGCTCCTGTTAAAAATTCTATGAAAATCAAATAAATCGTCTGACCCCAAAATATCATAGGAAACTCAAAATTCCGCTTCGCGTTATGAGACGTGCAATTTAAGATAATAATTTTTAGCAACTACTTATAGACAAATTTTTTACTCTATCTAGAAGCTCAGCTGGCGATTGTCGACCGACATGGACACATTTATATAAAAAACAACGAAGGAATCACGAGAGTTGTGCTTTCCCAACGGTGTGGAGTTTGTTTAGAATACGAAGTTCCTTCAGTTTGCTGGTTCCTAGACGGTCTGATGCTCAAAACAACGTTTTGCCAAATGAGGTTCTATAAGAAAAATGCAAAAAATATTTGGCGACGACAGCAGTACGTAAAATCAGAGCACAAACCTCGTTTCTTCCTTCCCCACCCAATTGAGAAAGAAAAACTCTTCTATTTCACTACAGAAGGTTCTCTAATGCAGCTGGACATAAATCACAAAATCACTAACGAAGTAAAATTCCACAACGGCGGAGTCTACCAGTTCGTCGATTTAGTTTACCCGTGGGGTGACCACCTGGCTGCTATTGAAGGCACCCGGCTCTCTATCATAAGTATCGCCGACGGCAATCAAGTAGGTACCCTAGACTTCGCTTCTTGTGTCAAAGTTTCCGGTCTAAAGTCACATCTAGACTATCCTTTGCTAGCGATAACTTTCGACTCGGGAGAACTGTATCTCACTGCAGTCCATCAGCCAGATCGTCCTGTTCTGCTGTTTAAATTTCATCTCCAGAGACGGAAGCTGGACTTTGCTAAATTTTCTGCCTGTGGAAGACACTTAGTGGCCGCAGAAGCCTCAGGCGACTGCTTCTGCGTCTCCAGTGATCAGACTCTGTTCTCCAAAGTCGATCATTTGAAGATTAAGAAATCGGTTATAGACGTTAACTGCTGCGTTTTTGAAGGAGTTATCAAAATAATAGCTCTGGTTCTTACCTCTCACAAATCAGGACAGCTTTTAGTGGTTTACAGAATCCCAGAAGTTTTTGAGCGGGTAATTGAACTTCCAAGGGCGTATCAGAGCTTGGATTTCACAGGAAACGGCTTGAAGATGGTTGGTACTCCGTATTTGTCCAAAGAAATCCACTTCTTCAATTTGCAGACAACTGGGTTGAGTTTGACTGATTGCTCAGCGATTTACCACCAGTTAAGGCACTTACAATTGGCTAGCAATCGTTTTTGTATCACAGCAGCTGGCTCGGATGGACTGATAACTATTCTCAGCGGTGATTCGCGTGTTACTTTATTGTCACACCACAGAAAGGATCTGGGAGTGTCTAGAGCAATTTGCAGCGTCTCTAAGGACTTGGTAATTGCTCTAGGACGTAATGGCTCTCTGGTATGCCTGAAGACTACCGTTAGAGGCTCCAAACAGAGCCGAAGTTTGTATAATTATTTATCCGTACGTCCTATTCATCAAATGCTATCGCAGGAGTGTCAGGTAGTGCCTTCTGATGCTAAAAATGGTACTTGGCTGGAGTGGAGCCAAGAGAGGAAAAAAGTAATAGAACTAGAAGATTGGAGGGAAGAGAGACTGGAAATCAAGAACGAATTGAAGAAATTTAAGGATAAAATCAAGGAAATGCTGGATGAAAATGAAAGAGCTGAGGAAATTTATCAGTTACCTGTCGCGGATTTTGATATCGCTAGATTTATAAGAGAACAGAAGATCAAGGCTGCTAAAGAAAAACGCGAAGACGTGAAACTTCAGAGAGAATTTGAGAGCAAGGAGATGAACAAAGTCGCTTGTTGGATAACAGAAAGGTTTGAAAATGTTCAGAGAGTCAAAGCTAAGACACTTTGCTCATTTAGTGACAATTGCACTTATAGTGTAACAAATTATCTGTCAATGGAGGATCCTCTTTCTGGAGAAGGAGTGCTCTCGTGGATTGATGAGCTTCGAAGCAGTGTAAAAATGGATGTTAATATGCGGATAAATAGTCTTGGTCGTGAATCAAAAGTATATTCTCTTGTGAAAAGTAGATACAAAAGTAGAGATGAGAAATCAGTCATAGAGAGCCTGATGATTGATGATGACGAGGAAGACGAAGAGGTCAGGCTGGAAGAGGAGCGAACAAGCACGGGGACAACGACCTGCAGATTTATTCAGACTTACTTTCAGCATTCTCAGTTTGAGAACTTGTCTTTTGAAGAGTTTTTTAGGGTTAATCAACGGCTTTTGGTGGATGTTAGGCGTCTGAAGGACCAATTCAATGGGACGTTTGAAGAAATTTGGGAAATTAGGAGGGAAAAAGCCGTGGAAATTGGAGGAATTAAGGAAAAACTGAAGTTTATTAGCGAAGAAATGGAGGAGATGTTTGGAAAAAAGCTTTCGGGCGAACTTTTGGAGCTGCAAGGGAATTTGGAGTTGGGAGAAGAACAAAGCGAGTTAGGGGATGATGGACGGTGTGCAAAGGATGTGTCAGAGAAAAATAGACTGGTTGATGAGTTTCGTGAGAAGACGATCGCGATGATGGACGGCGTTGAGGTTCGCTGGGAGGATCTGAAGAAAGAGATTCTGATATTGGAGAATCCTGAAGAATTTGAGCAAGATGTGGTTGAGAAGCATGAAAAAGAAGTGTATGCTTTGAATTTTTTGAAGGAAAAGTATCGGAGGGTGTTGGAAAGCGATTTCCAAAAGACTTACAAGGTAATGCAAGAAATGGTTGTTGATTTTGATAATCGCTTCAAGGATTTTTTGATAGTGAAGATCAAAATTGATTCTGCGATTCAGCAGATTAATTTGCTGCGCGTTCGCGGGATGATTCGGTTTGTTGAAAGGTTTGAGATGATGGAAAAAATTGGGAAGGTTGAAGGGTCGATTGCTGAGAAGCAAAAGAGGGTGAGAAGTATTTTGGAAATTGATTCGAAGATGAGGAATTTGGTTTGGAAGTTTAAAGAAGAAAGGGGAGTTTTAGAAGAAGAAAGAGCAGAAGTTTTGAAGAAGGCTAGAAAGGAGGTGGTTGGAAAATTTGGAAAAGAAGTTTTTGAAGAAATGAAAAAAGGGCTCAAGGAAAAGGTTTCGGAGGTGGAATTTATTTCACAAGAGCAGAAAAATTGTTTTGTTGGTCTGAAGAAAAAGAAAGCGGAAATAGAATTGCGGTTGCGTGTTAATTCAATAGAGCTAAGTGAGATTGAGAAAGGTGTCGGTGATAATAAGATAAAAGTACGACAGCTGGAAGCGGACGTGGGCGAACTGGAGGAGCAAGTGCGACGACTGAAGGAGAGGCTGATTGAGTTTGATATTGATATTGAAATTCAGCTGGTGATTGAAAAAAGGCAAGTAGAAATAAATTTGTGTGGCGGAAGGGCGGACGCGAAAAATTGTAATCTGATGCCTAGGGAACAAGTAGAGCGGGTTATCAAGGAAGTTATAGTCGCTGCTGAAGATAAATTGAGGGTACTGCAGAAGGTCATGGCCTTCAATCGCATTCTACTTATGAAGGAGTGGAAGCACGAAGCTTTGAAGAAAGAGATGCTCGATTTTGCGGATGAATTGCAGGATGTCAAGACTTTTGTGGTCACTAAGGACACTAGGGTCATGTTAGAGAAGAAATCTAAGGACAAAACCCCTCAGAAGCTTGTAAGGGAAGTAAATGCCAGGAAAATTGCTCATGAAAAAATTCTCAAGCAAGTTTTGGCGAGGTTAGAAATTATTGAGGAGAAAGTTAGGAACGTGAAGAGGGAAAATGAAATTTTGGGCAGAAAAATTTTGAAGACTAATAAAAATTTTGAAGACTTGAGTGCTAAAAAATCTGAGGCTTGTTCTAAGAATTGTTTAATGAAAGTTTTAATGAAAAGGTCAGAGCTAATGAGGAATATTTTGAGAGAATTTCAGGAGCTGGAAGAATTGAAAAATGAATACAGAGTTCAGTGTCAGAGAACGATTCCTTTCTTTGATTTAATCAAAGAATGATTGATTTTATTTTATTTTGTAATTAGGTTAAATAAATTATTGATAGTGTGAAAAAAAAAGATGTAGAGGTTAAAGAACTTTATGTTAGGCGAATAATAATTATTAATTGCTGACTTTTTGACCCAGAAGTTGAAGTAATATTTAATTAGCTTAACGAGGGTAGATATAACAGATAAAATTGACTTCATGCCTTGTCAGTCTAGAGAAAAGATAAAAATTTTGTTCGGATGAAAATTTCTTCACCCAAGAATTAGCTTAGTTGAAAAATTTAATATATTAATTTTTTTAAAGAAGAATATTAAAATCTGTTTTCATTATTAGAAAAAAATAAATTAATAGTTTCACTTGAATTAAATAAAAATTGATTCGATCAATTCTTATTGAGACAAAAAATAATTCTTTAGCTAAAAAAGTATAATCTCAGAACTTTTCGAGAATATACGCTCTTATGGTAATTCTGAAAAAAGAAAAAGGGAAAAATTATATTATAAATGGTAATAAGTGTCGCTTAAAATTTAAAACTAGAAAAATTACAGTTCAAATTTTGATTGTTAATTTTCACAGATTTAAATGTAATATTTATATTTTACAATGTTACTTTTATAAAATCTGTTATTACAATGTGTAACTTTTTTTTATAAAGTGCTACGTTAAATTATAACGTAACTTTTTCCTTTTTTTCCCGCGAAAAACAAAAATTATAAATAATATTAATGGAAGTATTTTTTTTTTTTTTTCAGTGTAGAAATATTTTATTTAAATAATTCTAATAGAAATTACAAATTGTTAAATTGATTTTTAGACCATGAAAAATAATCTATAAGTTGAAAAGTTTGTTCAATCTTGAAACTCTGGACAATCCGGGAATTGTGCTGATTTAAAAGTGAAATACTTTGGCGATATCCACAAATATTATAATATAATGCATCTGAAATACGATGGACAGATAGGAAATGATTTTCACGCGGCATTAAATCGAAGATGTTGGCAGGACAGGGTAAGAATGTGTTATACTTTGAGAAATGGAGGTCTTTATCCCTCGCATCGGTGAGCAGCATCCGCATCGGTACTCGGTACGTATTCTGTGAAATCTCGCGAAAAGCAACGAGGGTGACGGTTTCATCCCTTTTAACCTAAGGGGAGTTTAAAGTCGCTTCTGACATATGAACCAGCTCGCATACGTAATTCCACTGTCCAGCTTACCGAGGATAAGTGTCACGGTCAAGTACGTGCTTATCTGGAGCCGAAATTTTTTTTTTTTTTTCCTACTTTAATTTCAAGATTTAACAAAATATTTTCTTGCCTTAATGCAAAACTCTACAGCAAACATGTGGATATTTTTATGCATGTGAATGCGTGGCACACTTGGAAAAGTCAAATTCAAATGTTAAATTTTAACGACTCAAAATCATGGTTCTTCTGGCTGCCGCGTATTAAATCTCCGACAGCTTGCTTGCAAGTACTTTAATTTTTTACTTTCCGAAAATGAGAGTTTACGGCCTTCCACGGCCGCGAGTTGAATGTTCCTTTGTCTCTTTATGGCTCGAAAGTGGCCTAACATAAGCGTGTATATATATATATATTTTTAGTATTTTTATTTTGCAGTACGGCAACTCGTCAAGGGGTCGCTGATGTGAGACGCGAAATCACCGAGAACGAGAGGAAGAAGGTGTAGAAGAGAATCAAGAGAGAATATGATGAAAAAAGATAGCTCCGAGGCTTAAGGACCTTTGGGCGCCCCAACAGCCCATACATACCTATATATATATATATGTATAAATATAAATATATATAAAGTTTAACGCTTGCTCGCGGGGGTAATAACGAGTTTTAAAGTTTCTCTACTGTCATCTTATCCACGGACGTGGAGTAATAAAAATTCACCCCTTTGGGAGGTTTTAAGCTCAAGTCCTAGCTTATGCTCTGATAAAAATATAAATTTCTATTACATTCAAATTTTTGTTAATATTAATGAGTTTTATTAATTACTGATAAATTAATTTTTTATTAATAGTTAACTAATTATTTATTAAATAGAATTAATTTCTGTAAATAATTAAAAATCCGGAAATTTTTTATTGAAAAAAAAAAATATGTATTAATTAATAATAAATATTTTTTTTTTTTTGTAAAAAAAGTTTAAAATATTTATTTCAAGTTTTTAATAAAAAATGAGTGTCTAAATTATATTTTGACACTTTTTCGAATTTTTTTAACTTAAAAAAATTAAATAAATAAAATTTTAATTCATCAAGTAAATTAATATTTTTTTTTTATAAAAAAAAACATTTAATTTTATCGTCGAAATTATTAATTTATTTAATAGTAATAAATATTTAAACAAACAAGTACTTAGAAAGTCTAATTAATTAGATTAAAGTTTAATTTGATTGGCTTGAACGATCATAGCTCTTATTTAAGCTTCCAACCACTATACCCACGGTATATCCAATTTTTTTTTTTTTCTCTATAGTATATATACATATGTGTTTATATATGTTACGTGCAGAATACTTAACATTTAACATGAACATTCGGGTATTTACGTCGAGAAAGTGCATCGGGGAGCAGTTGAATAGTCGTGCTCCTCGTAAAAGCCAAGTAAAGAAATAGTGTAACTTTTATTGGGCATAGAAATGGCGCTCCCGCAAAACCATGCACTTCAATCAATGCAAATAAAATCGTAGCCCCGTGAATACGTGTATACACATACAGATGTATATATTTTCGGATATATACGAATGTATAAAGGAAAACGTAGTCAAATCAACCGCATAAAAGGTTCATGAATGTAAAGGGCCGGTGAATGCTAACCGCGTGAGAGCCAATCTGGTAATGCGTCGCACTTGAATAGAATTTAAACACTCTGCTGCTCGGATCTCTAACGAATATATGTACTTCTACTCCAATTCTCTTTACTTCTGTTTTATCTAAATTTTATTCGCTGTACAAGGACGAGAAGGTATGTTGGATTTTTATTAATTGTAATTTTATTAATTAAAAATTACATTGATTAATAAGATTTTTAATATCAGATGAGTTAATATCATTTTTATTCGGAAATACTCTATCTCTAGATACATAATTAAGAACCGACCTTGTATCTTGTGAAATATTGACATTTTTAAAGATATAAACTCACCCCGACATCATACTCATCGAGACCTTTCATTTGAGTACCCACATCAATTTTTCATATATTTATATATATTATATATATGTATATATGAAAAATATATCAAAATGCATGTGGGTACTCAAATGAAAGCTCTTGATGAGTGTAACATCGGGATGAGCTTATATCTTTAAAAACGTCA
>JZSA01001432.1:0-54957 GCA_000956155.1 Cotesia vestalis
TGTATATAGCAGACACTCTACACGGATAAGGATACGAATGTATAAGCGAAAGCATGACAACGATGACGACGCCCACCAGCGGGCGATTTGACACTTCATTATTCGCCCGGCCCCGAAACCCAACAACCAGCAACCCATCATTAAAATGAGATTAGTCCGGTAATCGTAAACGAGAGGAAGAGACGGCGATCAATTCAATAGCTTTACCTGTTCCTGTTGTACCATGGTGATGTTGATGGTCTGGCTCTAGTCGGTGTTGGTTAACGATGCTCTGAAATAATTTATCAATTTAATAAAATAAATATATTGTCTTTCTAAATTAATTTTTTTATGAGGAAATTTTATAATAATTGAATCTATGCATTGCTTTTTGCAAAATACACTGACGGAAGAATTTTTTTAATTTAGTTAGAAATAAATTATTAATTTTTTAGGATTAGAAAATATTTTTAAAATTTTAATGAATATTTTTTTTATTTAATTTTTAATGTAAATTTTCAGTAACTTTTTTTAGCAATTAAAAAATTTTTTTTTAAGTTTTTCCAATTTTCTGCAATTAAAAAAAAATTAATTGAATATTTTTTTGTATTTAATTGATTGAATTTAAAAATTACTTATGAAAAAAAAAAAAAAAATTCCGGTTTAAATACTAAAAAATTTACCATAAAAAAAAAGTCAATAAAAATTTTCTAACTTTAATTATTTCCACAAAATTTAATTAAAATCAAAACACTTGTTTACAATCTTAAAAACAACCCTTATTTAATTTCTTCTACAACTTAAAAATAATCGGAGTTACATAAACATCCCAAAGACTTTTTCATAGGCAATAAAATATCCTCGAACTATCGTCTAAAAAATTATTCTCCAATTTTTTACAAAATCACGTTGAAAATTGTTTAAAATCAATTAAATCTGAGTTTATTAAAAAAAAAAAAAGAAAATCTTTAATCGCGCTGTCTGAATAATTAATAACAAATTTTTGTAAAATAAACATGAATTTATTCATTGCAGGTCTACTGTACTTATTCGCTGTAGGAGGTAACTTTCCGAAGTGAAGCGGAGATACAGCAAACGCTGAAAAGGATTAATTAATGTGTGTTCATGCTGCACGAATTAAAAATTAGTTAGTGGTGTTAATCGACTAGTGGTAATACCATTACCGAGTCGTGGCTCACGAGTTGTAAGCTTTTGCGGATACCTTGTCGGAGTTTCCTATAAATATAAATATATAAATAAACAAATAAATAAATAAATAAATAAAATAGACAAAGTGAAGACAGAGAAGGGGGGGGGAGTAGTAAGGATAAAACGCGTTGTACGTAACGCTTTAAAACGTATAAGATTGGATGCGCATGGTAGGTACATCAAGACAGCGACTTCTCGTCCATTTCTCGTGAAATCTCAGGTGCCATTAATTCAGATGGAGCTGACAGGTCACTCGGGTAGAACACCGTGGCCATTATAGATATTACATGCTCGAACAATTTCTTTCTTTATATTCATTTTGTTCCTTTTTATTATTATTTCATTTTATTCCTCTCTGCTCTCGTCTTGCTCTGGCTCAGTACCCATGGGTACGCGGGTACACTCGACATGTGAGAAGGAAAAAGAGGCAGGCCTCTTCTAAGTTATTGCCCGTATCGAATAATTATTATTGTTGTTTGCTTTGAGGATCTCGCGGGTCGCCGGGCTGCCCTCGCGGCTGCAATTTATTTCAAAATTTATTACCGATGACCGATAGAGGAAGCTAAGAGGAGAGAAGTATATAGTAGTTGTAATGCCATATATATATACAGATATTTATTTATTTATTTATTTATTTATTTATTTATATATGTGTGTATCCAATAGAGATCTCGGCGCGACTCTGCCCAGCATCCACCATCCACCAGCTAAGAATCATCAGAGGCGTTATGTTTTGCACGTGCAGGCGTTCATCATACGTGCATCTACTCAACGTATCATCTGCAAGGTCAAAATTCACCATGAGTAAGTAATATATCGTTTCATGATATGTATATGCACTCTTATTCTTATTTATTATCATATTCTCTTATTATTTTTCTTTTATTCTTATCAAATTGACTTTAATAGCAAAGGCATAAATTTCGTAAACAATAACCAAGCTTTTTTAAAGTTCACTTTTTTACTTTGCACTAGGATGCTGGTATTTGTTCCGTTGAAGTTAAGATATGATAGTTTATTGAATTTAAGATTATGGTTATGCAGCTTTCTGTTCCAGTGATTTGATACGCAAAGAAATTCTTTCTGGCGAATGAGTGGGATCAATGTTAATTAGACAGTAACAATTTTATTTTATTTTTTTATATTTTAAATGTCTAACAAACTTAAGTAAGATAAATTTTTAATATTTTTTAACTGCGAAGGACTCTAGGATGAACTTAGATATTGTTAAAAATATCTTCAGTAGACAAAATACACCGTCATTCCTTAATTATTGACATTTTTTAAGATATAAGCTCATCCTGATGTTACGTTCATCGAGACCTTCCGTTTGAATACCCACACAATTTTTTTCATATATTTTATATATATGATATTTCTCATATTTGTGATATATATAATATATATACAAAAATTCGTGTGGGTATTCACATGAAAGGTCTTGATACGTGTAACTTCAGGATGAGCTTATATCGTTAAAAATATCATTAATGGACAAAATACAACGTCGTTTTTTAATCATTGATATTGTGAAAATGTTTATTTTTAACAATTTAATTAATCAATATTTTTAAAAATTTTTTTTATTAATATTTAAACGTCACATCAACATTTTAATGAAAGATTATATAAGTTACATGTATTTTTACAATTTTTTTGTAGAAAAAATACCTATATTTTCATACTAAAAATTCCTATGTCGACATAGAAATTTTCCCAATATGAAAATGGAAAAAACTCCAATTTTTTTTTCTCTGTGTACCTATAAAAAAATTCTTAATCACATTGAAATGATCAAGCATTCCATATTCATTACATATCACCCATAATATCTATCAAAATTTTTATATTTTTAGCATTTTTGTTTTCTTGCAGGGATCTTTAGTAGAACCGAAAAATCCTTGGGTTCTCACGTTCGCGTGTGGTAGTTTTCTACCACGCGGGAGGGAATGCCGTTGAATAATAAAAAAGAATTAAAAGATGAGGATCTGAGGAGAAATATCAGCTTGAGAAGGAGAGTAGTGATGATGGAGTCTCCTATCTTTAAGGATGCTGGATGGTTTGTGGGGGCCTATATGCAGTAACTACCTTAAACACAGGTCACGCAGACTGCGATGCGTTTGAGGTGCACTTTGCACGATATTTGCAGTCCCTTACACGTACGTTTTATATATTTTTTATATATATCGAGTATGGTACCTTATACCTTATACCTCGTCCAAGAGTTATCGTTAGAAGACTCTGCCGTGCAATAGTAAGAGACATACACACAGACATCCAGTGTGTACCTTACTCACTTGTCTTATTTCGCTTGTTTATTTTTATTTCCAGACCTTTCTTTCGACTCCTCCTACCGTCGTTTCACTTTTTTATTTATATTTATATTTCGCTTTGACTTATTCGCGTTTCGCGTCTTTTATTATGGAACCTGGGATGTATATCTCCGAGGCTGGCTCGTTTCAGCTTAGCTCCATCTCGTCTGCCTCTATACTGTATTTATATATGCTTCTAAGCATCCACATACCACACCGTAATCATGTGCGACTGACATCCGCAACAATGAGAGAGTCACTAATTGCCTATCGGCGTTAACGCGCCGTAACGATATGCGCCTACGAGCAAACTCTTTCTTTCCTATCGCTGAGTATGAATATGTTCTCGAGATCCTCCTTCTTTCGTAATAATCTTGTATATTTATATTTATATTTATATTTATACATACATTTGCTATCGTCATCTATTCCCTCACGGGTATATTTGAACTTACAAATTGCTCGAGATAATATATGTGCTAACACATCTTAAGATCTTTATTATGTTCACATTCTTCAGAGTTTATTGTGATTTTTTTTTTTTTTTTAAAAAATTGTTATTTTTATTTTGACATTTAGATTAGAAAAAATTTTATTTTTAATATTAAGAGAATAAGAAAAATTTTTTGGCCAGTGTATTTATATGATAAAACAGTTAAATTTGGCATCATTAGAAAGGTCTTGACCTGGAGTTGTGCCTTTTCAAGGTTTCATATCATTCTCACCAATAGTCAATTTATAACGATAAGTACTTAGGCTGCATTTGAAAATAATTAAGAAATGACCTTGTATCTCGTGAATTATTGAAATTTTTAAAGATATAAGCTCATCTCGATGTTACACTCATCAAGACCTTTCATTTGAATACCCACATCAATTTTTCATATATTTATATATTTTATATATATGTATATATGAAAAATATATAAAAATGCATGTGAGTACTCAAATGAAAGCTCTTGATGAGTGTATCATCGGGATGAGTTTATCTGTTTTAAAACGTCAATAGTTAAGAAAGTACAGTGCAATTTAACAAAATTTATTATTTAATAAAGCCAAAACTATTTTATTTATAGTTCACAAGTCCCGGCAGTCACACAGTGACTTAAGGTTGCTAGTTTTAATTAAAATATTAAAACTAGTAAAAAAATTTTTATGTATGGACAATTTTCACTTGTACATACAAGAAATTTTTTTGATAGAAAAATTTGATTAATTTTAACGAAAAAATTAAATTTTTTCTTTAATATTAAAATTTTTTTAAAATAGAGTTAATTTAAAATTTAAGAATTCATTTAATTACTGCATTAAATTACAAGTTTCAAAAAAAATTATTAAAAAAAAAATGTTTAAAAATTTGTTTTTACTAAAATAAATAAATTTGTCAAATTGTAATTCAATTTAAAAAAGAATTTTTTAAAAAGAAAATTAAATTAATTTATTACAAATATTTTTATCATAAGTTCGACTACTTTTTAAATTTTCAGTAGTACAGGTCAACGTAAGTTTTTTTTATAAAATGAAATTCAATTGACCACAATTGTAATAAATAAGTAAACAAAAAATTTATTGACAAACAATAATGCTTACAAATAAAAAAAAAAAATAAAAGCATTTAATTCAGACAATAAAAGAATTAAAAATTTTTAATCAAGATTATCGGCCGTCATGTCGTTAATACATGATTTAGCATGTATGATACAGCAATATATAAATTAAAAATTAATTTTTTATAATGATTACTTATTTTCATAGTATTAAAATTAATTAACGTCCGTAAAATTACAGGAATAAAAAAAGGGTGTGAAATAAAAAAGGCAGATGTTTATCGGTCGTTTGATTTTAAGACGTATCAAAAGCGGGTCCACGGCACTGGCACATATAGACGGATTCACCTGCGGCTCCGACCTTCAGTAGTACGCCGTACACCAGACTCGTTCTTCATTTTCCCCTTCCTCCTCTCTCTCTCTCTTTCTCTCTTATTATCTTTCTCAGTTACGTTAGTTTCCTTCTTTATTTTATTGGTCACTTGTTTTCCTCAGCGCTTACTTCGTTACTGTTTATGCTGGTCCCAAGTCGTGGATTTCCTGAGGGCAGGGGGGGCAGGCAACACCAGCCATTATGTAGTAGTAAATATCGTAACGACCGCGTCGCGGCTCACTCCTTACTTTTTACATTACATTGCTTTAACTTAGCCTCTGCTGTACTACAGCACAGCAGTACAACAGCCAAACCAAACCCATTATATTACTACCATTGGCATCTCGCAAACCGCACGAGTAATTATGTAATTGCCGAAGAATTACTTACCGGGGGCTGATCCCAGGGTCCATCATTCAGTGACATTCCGCGAGCAAACTTTTACGGCTTTTTCAATCTATACGATTTCCAGTACAAGTTACAGTACAAAATACACCTCTAAAGCATCTTCGTATTTTTATTTTATAATAAAATATGTACCGGGGTTAATTTTAGTCTATTTATTCTCTTTAAATTTACTTTTAAAGTAAAATTTATTTATAAATTTTCATTTATATGATCAAGAGAATAAAAAAATTTTTTCTTGAGTTAAATTTAATACAATTAATAAAATTTATGTATTTTTATATTTCCTTTTTTTTTTTTAGCTACAGTTAATTTTACGAAATTAATCCTAAGATAGCAAAATTAATTTTTTAAATTTATTCAAACCATAATTCGTAATTATTATTGTCGTAATAAATTCAGAATGATAGTTAATTTTTTACAAGTGGAGTCAACTTCATTTTGGGCCATAAAAAAAGTCGTGAAAAAAAAAAATAAAAATTTCGATAGCTTTTTTTGCCTTCAAAAGTTGGAAAAAAATTTGGCTGTCATGTTTTTGGATAAAATTTTTATTTTATCTTTTTTTGATGCTCTTGATATATTTTTTTTTGAAAAGTACATAAAAAAATGAACAATCAAAAAATAAAAAGTTGAATAAAAAATTTTTTTGAAAATTTATAAAATTTGTTAAAATTGTGATAATAAATTTTTTTTTTTAATTGTCCATTTTTTTTATGTATTTAAAAAAAAATATATATATCAATAAAATCAAATAAAAATTTCGTTTAAAAAAATTAAAATTAAAAATGTTGACCAATTTTTTTAAAAAATAAAAATTTTAAATTAAAAAAATTTATTACTTAATTAAAATTCTCAAAAAAAATTTTTTTTTTGCTAAAATTAATTTTTTATCACTTTATAAAATAAAATCAACAATTTTTTAAACTTAAAAAAATATAATTTATTAATAATCTTGTCATAAAATTTTTTAATAAATAAAAAAAAAAGTAATTAAAATTCACTGGTTCGATCTTTTGAAATAATATCACAAAAAGGATTAACAAAAATAAATTCAGATTTTTGAGGTTTTCCGGCAGCGTCAGGTGTAGCGACAGAGGACACAATAGAGATAATTTTACAAAGCAACTGGTCATTATAACATTACAATATATTTATTATATCGGTCGTCTCATTGTTGCTTATGATTTGTTGTTGTCGATGTCAATGGCTAATAATCAATAGTGATTCATCGCGAAATGAGAAATGAACGGACGTGACAACTTTTCAAGGGCAAATTTTGGGCAGGACAGCATACACCCTTTCCCCGCTATCGTCTCTCGTCAACCAGACACGCAAGGATTCGCGCCGATTACTATTGGGATTCGATTTTACTTTTTTACTCACGTTCTATTCTACGTTCTACATCCTATCGGTTCGCTTCACGGACCAAGAGCCAATACCAAAGAACGCGACGACACCTGCCTTCGGTAATCATCAAGACAAAGCGAAAAGACGAGACATAACACATAACAGGCATTTCGACTTTCGACAATTGCTTCTCTAGACAATTCTGCCACCTGTTTCCACCAAGCCTTCTAATTTTGGTCTATCTAGTCCTCAGAATTTATCCTTGTCACTGTTATTAATATTTATACAAATTCCAAGACTAACGTCGACGGAAATCCTTCAAAACAAAAGTATTTTTGTTAAAAAAAAAAAAAAAAAAAAAAGTTATAAATACTTTTAAAAAAATGTTGGAATAAATGTAAACATTTTTTTGTTGGGATGGTTAATGAAATATTTAAAGCATTAACAAAAAATTTATTTTGATTTTAGAGGAAATTTTTTTTTACTTAATTTAAGATGATTAAAATTTTTTTAAATAATTTCCTGTCTAATAAAATTATTTTAATTATAATCTTAGACAAGAATAAAATGTTCTTTATTTTTTTAATAAAATTTTATTCAATAAATTTAAATACTTAAATGTCTGAAAGAATAAATATTTAACACAATAATAATAATAATAATAGAAGATCTTTGATTTAAAAAAAAAAATATTTAAATAATTTAACTTTATAAAAAAAAAAATATTTGAACCAGTTAAATTATTTAAAAGAATTTATCTTGAATCAAGTAGAAAAATTTTTTTGATTTGATTAAAAACAATTAAATTTTTTAAACTAATTTTCTGACTAAATAATTTGATTTTTGAGCTTAAGAATTTTTATTTAATAATTTTTCTGTTCAATAAAAAAAAAAATAGTTAAAAATTTATCCACTAGCCGCAAGTTCTTAACATCGCAAATTTATTTATTTATTTATTTATTGCTTAACGACAGGTAGTTGTTTTTGCCTGGTGGACTTGTTTGGTAGTGAGAAGAGTGAAGATATCCTGAGAATAAAACTCGAGCATTTACGGGAGGCCATGAGGTTTATTTCCTCTTGTCTTCCTTTCGCTTTCTGCTGGTTTATCTGTTGTGATGTTATGTTCTTCATCATTGTATATTGTATCGGATGCCTTTCAGTTTCTTGCTTTATTTCATCCATGTATATATATGTGTATAAATACGAGTACTTTTCCAATTTCGCCACATAAGAGAAGGACCAAAGAGGATGATGATCATTTTATGACCGAGGAAATATAAGACTAAGGCGAGGATCTATTATTTTGCCGAGCTCAGCTTTCGCCTTGATTTTTTTCGTGTGTGCTTCTAAATTGCCGAGATAGCCTGAAGTCTGTGGCTTGGTTCTTTTGTGCTAGGCTCTGTGTGACTGCTCCAAAAATTACTGGGACATAAAATTCTTCCATCTTTCATCTCTTGTTCGCGTTTCAGCAGTAAAACGTTTTACAGGTTGCTGTTGTTCTCGTTCTTTGCTAAGGCTATATATACTGGGGTTTTTTATTAAAAGATTCGAATTGGGATTGGGATGGATATTCAAATGGATTAAAGATGGAGGATAAGCCGTGAACGATTGCCGCGGATAAATTCCTCGCCGATCTTTCCCCGAGATTAAAGGTTCAATTTAAGGCTGCTGTTGATAGCAAGGAGTGAAATTAAATCAAGTACTTAATCTGCGACCTTTGACGCTAAGACTTATATATAAAAAATATATTTCTCTTTAAAATAAGATGGTGGAAGTTTATTTTTATCTTGTCCAGGTCAGTACTAACTTTAAAAAATTATTTTTTGTTTAATTCTTGCATTAGATACTCTTGAATTGAATTTTTTTTATCTTTTATCGATAAGGTCAAATTTTTAACTTGAAAATTATCTTTTAAAGATAAAACGTCGATTTAAGAAATCATAAAACATTCAAATTTTTTTTTATTAATTTTATTTGAACTTTGAAGAGTACTAAGTAATTTTGTTTTTTCAATATTTGAATCCTCATTATTTATAAAAATTATTTTATTTCATTTGTTTTTTTTTTTTACCTTAAAAAAATGCTGCATAAAAAAAACTTGAATTAAGACAAACATTTTTTAACAAAGAAAATAATTTTAAAAAGTTTTATTGTCTTGAATGAAGTAATATTCTTTAGTTTAAGAATTTTTCTATTTAAATTAACAAAATAAAGCTCTAGGTCTGAGGCGCACGGCCTCTTGTAGAGCACTCGGACTAACTCACTGGCCAGGCGTAGGTTCGAATCCTAAGCTGGTTTCTAAGACCAGCTTGGTTGAAATTCGGCTCTTGCCGCGTAGGTTAAAATTTTTTACATCCCAAAAAGACCCCAACGTGCCACTCCCAACAGTTGAAGTCGACAATATGACCACAGCAATGAAAAGCGACTCTAAATAATAATTAATTAAAAAAAAAAAATAAATAAAGCTCTTCAAAATTATTTACTTGATTCAAATTGATTTTTTTCTGTGTGTGCATGTAAAAAATAAATTTTTTAAATGATAAAAAAAAACAAAATTAAAAAATTAAGTAAACGGAAAGAACAAGATGACACTGGATATCATCTTAGATTATACTGAGCGAAAAAAAATTTTAAATAGTAGCTAGTATAATCCAGATTATAAAGAGTATAATCCAGATTATAATGAGTATAATCCAGATTATAATGAGTATAATTCATATATCACGCAGTATAATCTAGATTTTTCTAGCTACTATCTGAAATTTTTTTCCCCACAGATATCACTGAGTATAATCTGGGATGGTATCCAGTGTCATCTTGTTTTTTCCGTGTAGGATTATTATTAAAAAAAAGTTGAAATCAAAAAAAAATTTCTTTTCACATTTTTCTCATAAAATTAAAATTTTAGAGAGTGAAATTTGAATTTTATGAGAAAAAATATTTTTATCTGCTACAAAATAATTACAAATAAATAAATATAATTTATTATCACTTTTAAATATAAAGTAAAATCGTATGTACTCAAAGCATAAAATGATAGCGTGATATAAAATGGCCATATTTCGCGTTTTGTACAAAACAGTGATTGGGCTGTAGTAGGAGGGCGTGTACGGACACGGCAGTGTAATCAGATAGTCATATCAGCGTGACGGTCGTGCAGGTAATTAGAGTAGATACACCACTACCGACAAAAGTAGCGATAATAATAATAACAATATTATTATTATTATTATTATTGTTGTTGTTGTTGTTTTTGTTGTTATTATTAGAATATACAGAAGCACAAATCGAAGTGGTCCCAAAACAAAACTCCAGATTAAGATAAAACAAAGATGTTTAAGTAGATACCGATCACTATTTAGTTCCAGAGGCGCCCAAAAGGTATTTTGTTTTTGTTTCGTTAATTTTCGGGCGGATGTGCGACATGTGTGCGATGTCAAAACACCCTGAGATGTTTATCACCCAGACTTTATAGTTTATTTCATAAGTATACTTACATTTCACGTTTCGACCAGTTGGAGATCTAGATACTCTCCACCGATATTCACGGTTTCACTAATTACATACAATAATATATAATATATGACATTTCATGGACCTTTACTTACAAATAATAATCACAAACATATCCTATCAATAAAAATATATAATTTACAGAAAAGATAACAATTTTTATAAAATTCGTAAGAAATATAAATTATTATTTTGGATTTTTTTTTATAAAAATTCTTTCAAAGTGTCTAAAAAATTTTAAGTGGACGTTAAAAAAAAAATGGAGAGAAAAATTCGTGAACTAATTTTTTAAGAGTTTCATTGTCTTGAATCAAGTAAAATTTACTTAAACCAAAAAAATTTATTAATCTAAGAATTTCTCTACTAAAATCAAAAATGTGAAGCTCGATCTTCAAAATTATTTAATTGATTCAAAATATTTTTTTTGTGTTAAAATTTAATACAAAAAAATTTTTTTTTACTTGCCGCTTCTTATTTGCCACAAAAATTACAATTTTTTTTATTTGTTATTGTTTTTGTTTTTATATTTTACTAATTTTACCAATAAATGAAAAATTAAATGTAAAGCATAAAAAATTTTTCTTATTCATTTTCAATTGAAAATTTTCCGTATGCTTGCATCTATTTAAAATAAAAATATTCTTTTCATAGAAAAGGTTATGGGCCCAAGTCTTTGATATTTTAAAATTAAAAATTGTAAAAAAAAATTCAGACAATAATTTTATTGAATATACGATAAAATATTGATATTTTATATAAATTTTTTATTTTTTTCATAATCGTAAAAAATAAATATTTTTTTTTTTTGAGAAGATTTTACTAAAAATTACAATTATTAAATCTTGAGCTATTTAGCGTCAACTCGTAAATTGACGAGCCAATAAAAAAAAAATAAATGTAAATAATAATAAACAATAAATATTGAATAGTTAGCGAACTAAATTACAAATTGCATTTTACTGTTTAAAAAATGTTTTATTAGTAATTAAAAATAAATTCATTTCCTTCAAACTTAAATTTATGACGCAAACAGGTTGCTTTTAATTATATTTACCCATTTAAAATTAAAGTCAATAAAATATTACCAAAGAAAGAGAGAGAGAGAAAAATTTTAAGATGCTCCATTAACCCTTATCGCGTGACAGTCAGATTTTATGGAGTGTACTGGGCACAAGTGCATTCAAAATAAAACCCTATACACTCACCTGTAAATGTATATGCAACATATATCAGCTTAATTCATTTAATACAACTTCAATTTTATATTAATTAATTTTTGACTTGATTTGTATAAATATTTAGTTATTTTGTTAGTTAGATAAAAAATTGATTTGCACAAAATAATCCAAACTTATTGCAGGCTCGTGTCTCGATGCGTGATGTACTTTTATAGTCGAGGTATTCTTTATAGCTTCGACACGCCTCCCCCGTCATTAGACCCTTCTAATTTTCAGACAACTGACGCACCTTCCATATTCTCAATTCTCATTCCGCGACCGAGCTCCACAGTCCAGAGGGACGGTGACAAAAAAAATTCTAGACATATTTTATTATTGTCATTAGTTTTTTAATTTTAAATCTCTACTTTTTTTTTCACATTAAAATTTTAACTAAAATATTGATTTATAAAAAATTAATTACATTTTACTTTAATTAAAAAAATAATCATCAATACTACACGGTAAGAACAAGATTACACTGGATATCATCCTGGATTATACTGTGTGAAAAAATTTTTCAGATAGTAGCTTGTATAATCCAGATTATAATGAGTATAATCTTGATTATACTAGTTACTATCTGAAATTTTATTTCCTCACAGATATCACTGAGTATAATTTGGGATGATATCCAGTGTCATCTTGTTTTTTTCGTGTACAATCTATATTATTAAGAGAATAAGCAAAATTTTGTGGCCAGTGTATTTATATGATAAATGACTTTGTATCTTGTGAACTATTGCCATTTTTAAAGATATGAGCTCATCCTGATGTTACACTCATCGAGACCTTTAATTTGAGTACCCTCATCAATTTTTCATATATTTTATATATTTATGTATATGTATATATGAAAAATATATCAAAATGCATGTGGGTATTTAAATGAAAGCTCTTGATGAGTGTAACATCGGGATGAGCTTATATCTTTAAAAACATCAATAGTTAAGAACATAAAGTACAATTTAACAAAATTAATTATTTAATAAAGCAAAATTTTATTCACATAGTAACTGCAAAGTTGCTAGTGAAATTTATTTCAATAAAATCTTTTTTTTTCTCTTAAAAATTTTATTAGAAGCTCCAAATTTTTTTCTGAAAAATTTTAAAGCTTTTTGCAATTGAATCATCTATCATAATTGAAGTACTTGAAAAAAAATTTTTTTTTTTTTTCAATTTTAATATCAAAAATAACAGAAAATTTTTTTTTGTTTCTAGCCAACCATGGAACATAAAAAAAGTCCTTTCAATATTTTTTGTAGGAAATTTAACGCTCTACAAAGAGAGAAAAAATTTTTAAAATTTCTTGTAAAATAAATGAAAAAAATTTTTTTTTATTTATAATTATTTAAAAATTGTCATCATTACAGTCATTAGAAACTAGGATAATTATTTTTCGCTCCCACGCTCAAGAAAAATATGTAATAGACTACCGCGAGCGCGTTATGTATTAGAGACTCGTAATAAACAACACTTTAAGTAAAAAAAATAAATGATTGCAACTATCGATTACAGGGCATTGGATATATATATCTAATACTGGAGCAGGCTATTTGTATCTATTAATCCGGTGTTTTCGTTTGGATTATAAAAGTGTAAAACTAGCCTTTTTTATTAGGATGTAATGTGTAGCTGGTTATGCGGTACACCTGTTATTATCACGCGTCCGGGTCGTTCGTTACTCGTTACTTGTTACTCGTTATATTAGAAGCTAGAAGCTGGCTTAGAGTTGTAGTGTACGGTGTGTAGTGTATGTACTTGTAGCGATCGTGTAAAATCAAACGCTAGGTGCTAATCTCATCCTTGTTCTATAGCGATCAAAGGCCGCCAATGAAATATTTTTCTCTGATACTTAATAATCTTCATTGCACTCCTATCACATGCCTATGCAGTCTCGCACAACGAAGTTGTGAGACTCAGATGAGGTATGTATCGAGGGACGTGTAATTATCGAGAACAAATTATGTCCATATTTGATATTTAGAAAAATTTCACTTTTTTTCTGGCGATTGTAAATTATTTGCAAACTTGGAATAAGTTTTAATTATTTAAGAGTTAGAGTTCAATATTGGGTCAAAAATTTTGTTCAAAAAAATTTTTTTATTCATAAAATTTTTGGTTTATAAAAATTTTGTGCTTTGTATTTTATTCTGAAAATTTTAGGTCAAAAATTATATTTATAAAAAAATTTAATTTTATGTTTCAATTGAAAAATATTGAACGAAGTTTTTAATTAAAAAAAAAAAAAAAATTTACTATAATTTATATGAAAAATATTGGATCAAAGATTTCAATTAAAAAAAAACTTAACTGGTTTACACAGTAAAAAATTTTGTGTCATTGCGTCAAAAAATTTTGTTAAAAATTTACTGACGCATCGAAGCAAAATTTTTTACTGTGTATTTTTAGAATATTCCTCAAAAATTTTGAGACAAATTTAAATTAAAAAAAAAAAAAAATTTCATTAAAAAAATACTAGCAACCTTGCAGTTACTATGTGACTGCCGTGACTTGTGAACTATGAATAAATAAAATTTTGCTTTATTAAATTAATGACTTTTATTAAATTACACTGTATTTTCTTAAATATCGACGTTTTTAAAGATACAAGCTCATCCCGATGTTACACTCATCAAGAGCTTTCATTTGAGTACCGACATGCGTTTTGATATATATTTTATATATACATATATATAATATATATAAATATATGAAAAATTGATGTGGGTACTCAAACGAAAGGTCTTGATGAATGTAACATCAGGATGAGTTTATATCTTTAAAAATGTCAAAGTTTTTGATGCAAATTTTTATTTAAAAAAAAAAAAAAAAAAAACTTCATTAAAAAAAAAAAGTTCTCAACTAATTTGAAAAAATTTAAGAAATAAAAAAATTAAATTTTCGATTAATGTCCATAATTTCTCATTATTAAAGCTAACGTCTGGCTACTTTGTTATTATTATAATTATTTCACGGTGATGTCTATTGAAATTAAAGATTAGAAGGTAACTTTATTCTCTCCAAGGCAACTAACTCTGGCGAATTTGGAATCACGTATGAGGACGGATCGGTAGGCGGTTCGCCGTGGACAAGCAGACGCGAGAGATTTTTCTGATAAACGACCGGCCGTTTCTCATTTCGTATACCGAGTTGAGAATTTAAGTCGGTACCGTGAAACAAGAGCGTGGGCGGGGCACCTGAGTCTGCGTTCTGCTGAGACAAGTTTTGCTCCAGAGAAGACTTTGGCTCCTTTTGTTTTAACTTTTAATTTTTTTTTTTTTTTTTTTTTAATCAACCTCAATCTAAAAAAAAGTATTTAGAAACTTTTCAATTTTTACTTTAACAATAATATAAATTGCAAAATAAATTAACAAAATTATAAAATTGTGAGTGAAAAAAAAAATTATTTTTTTAATAAAAATAATTACCTCATTAGATCCTTCGATTAAAACTTTTACACTAAAAACTAATTAACTTATAAATAAATCTAACTGGTTGATTGAATAAATAATGAACTTAAAATTACATAACAATAATTATTAAATAAAAAATATAAAATAATAATAACACGTGTATAATTTTCAGTATAGATATTTTTATTTTAATAATGATGAGTGATTTTTTCTTCATAATTATAATTATAATTATAATTGATCTATAATATACATCATAGCGTTTGGTTTATACATAATTACAATGGTTAAATTATCGTCTCGCCATAATTTATTTATCTAGAGTACACATATCATAATACATAATACATCAATATTTAATAATAATAATAATCATAGTAAAAATAATAATAATGAGAATATTATTAAATAATATAATATAAAATTAAATTTGAAAATAAAAAAACCTTTAGCCTAACGAACTCTTAACTTAAAACAAAAATAATAATTTCTCCACTTAATATCATAATAAAATTAACCAACATATCATATATACAGTCGAGGAAAGTTGCGTACGACAAAAGCTTATTAACGGCGGCATATTAATTTTCATTTATTATTTATTATTATATATTTTATAAATCTCGTGATAATATTGACAGGCAGTGCGTTGATTTGCAGATAACTATTTAAATACACGCCTTTACTCTAATTTTTTTTTTTTTTATTTATCATTTATCATTAGGAAGTATTTATTCAATTAATTTTTATTATTTTTTATAATAATAATAATAATGTTATTAATATTAATAATTATCGCGGCAGTGCCCGCTACTGGCCGCCAGTTTTATCCTAAAACAATAAATAATTATTTATATATTTCCCTCGTTCTTAATTTTACTGATAATAATAATAATTAATAAATCTACACCAGAGAAGTGGCACCAGTCTAAACATCAATCTCATTAATTGCAATAAACTCCACTCTCTTAAATCTATAGAATTGCCATATAGCTGCCATTTATTTTATCGAGTATTACTTTACAAAATCGCGGAAAAATGAGAATGCGATTGCAATATTTAATTTTAATTAATAATTGATAATTAAATTCACTGATTATGTACATACAGATATACTAAGCAGATTAAATATATTAGCGTACACTAGTGCACGTAATCACAACGATGATAAAATTATTATCTCAATAATTCACTTTACGGATTTAGTACAATAAATATCTCTCGCTACTTATTCTTAGAATATAATATTAGTTGAATTTTTATTTTTTGTCCTCAAAATTAGTATTCAAAACACTAATATACATTTTTAAAAAATTTTTTTTTTTTTTTTTTTTTTACCGAGAGACAAATCAAATTTATTATTAATTATTAATTAATAAATATTAGACAATTAATGATGGTAAATCCGATAATTTATCACAACTATAATTTCATATTTATAGAAAAAAAAATTATTTTTCCCATAAATAAAATTTGTCTCTATCAAGATCATTAAAACCATATTTTCATATCAAAAGTTAAATCAACCCAACAAAAATATTACACAAGCAATAAAATAATTTTTTTTTTTAAATTCAAAGTTCTTTTGATGCCTTTAATCTCAGCAAGATCTCTTTAGTGAGAACAAGAAAATCCAGTCCATCCCACAGTGTTTAAGACCATTTATCTCAATGCATTTATAATAATAATAATAATAATAATAGTAATAATAATAATAATAATAATAATAATAATAATAATAATAATAATAGTAATAGTAATATAACAAAAAAAAATATTAAAATATTATATCATAATAATACAATAAAAAATTGAATTCGCCAAGTTAGATTTCGGAATTACGGGTAAGGCTGTTCGTACCCGCGGCGGGATATCGCAAGCGGATACACGGCCGTAGGTCACGAATTTCCGGTGGTCGATAAAACAGGGAGGTCCCTGTGCGCTTGAGGATCCCTGGCGTGAGCGTCGCGAACTGCGCGGGAGCCAAAGACGCGATCGCAGCCAGCAATGGTGCACCTGACCTCTTCCATCGGCAATCTTTCCTCGAGAGAGCCAATTGGCGAAGTCGCGGGCGAAGACAGAGACTTTGAAGGACTGCGCTCTTCATTGAGCCTGGAAAGCTGGTTGAGCTGCGAAAGATGCTGCTGGGTGAGTCCATTTAGGCCCGCGAGGTGGCTCGCAAACGAAGAAAGCCCCGGAAAAGGACTCAAATGGGGCGGCATCAAGAGATGCGGCGGCGGGATCCTGGCCGCTAAGTCAACTGCGGAGGGGAGTCCATAGCCGAGACCATCAGCGTAGAGCCTTGCCAGGAAGTCGTTGTGCAGAAGCGGACTCATTTCGGCGTCCATCCTGGGCGACAAGCTCGGCGGGAGGCTGGAAGCGCTGGGCGGACTGGAACTGGTGGAGAGGAGCTTCCGGTGGAGGTTCAGGTTGGCGGAGTGCCTGTCCCTGGAGCGCTTGGATGGGAAGGCGGCGTTGCAGCCGTCGACGCTGCACCGGTGCATCAGCTTGAGGTGGACGTTCTGGTAGTGGGTCTTGACCCCGAAGTGGTTCTGGAAGACCTTTCCGCAAGCGGTGCACCTCCGGGGGTTGTCTCTGTCGAGCGGGACCTCCTGGGTGCTGACGAACCCGCCGTTTTCGTACCTGGCGTAGGTGATGAGACTATTGTCCGCATCGGTGGCCGCCGTTGAGGGCGAGGCGCTGGACGAGCGCGAGCCACGAGAGTAGTTGTCCATGTTGCTGCTGGTGTCCTGATGGAGGGTTGGACTCGAGCTGGAGAGCCGGACTGGGCTGGTGGAGATCCGGCCAGGCAGACTCGAAGTTGATCCTCTGGGCTCTCTGCTCCCCGGTCCGTACGGCCCCATCATGCGACCCTGCGACAAGGACTCGAGTTGACGCAATGCATTCGAGGAGTCGAGGGAGAGGTCGTCGGTGGCGGGGGGAAAGCTCTCCACCGAGCTCGGGGCTCGGGAGATTACTTCGGGACGCTCACCTTCTCTTTTGAGCTCCTCCTTGGAGTCTTCTTCTCGCTCCACCTCCTCCTCCTCTGGCTCTGGGTCTCGTTCTGGCTCCTCCTTCACCTGGACGGCCGGCTCCTTCGAGGGCTGCGGCTCCTCCGGAGAGTGAGACCGTTTGGGCGACCTGACGCTGCTGGTGTGGGAGCTCAGGTCTCTGGGCTCATCCTCGTTCTCTTCAGTCTCGACTCTCTCCTGCTTGACCGCTTTTAGGTTGTCATTTTCAGCGGGGGAGAGCGAAGCTTTTCGCTGTTCGGCCTCCAACCGGGACATCGACATATCCTCGGGCTGGTCTTGGAACACGGCGTCGTTGGAAGAGTCGCCGTCTGTCGACGACGAGTGGATCTCTGTTGGCATGGCGCAGCGAGTCGGGTGTTGAGACTTTCGTTTTCTTACGCCGCGGTTGAAGGCGATTGAGTTTGGTTGAGTGTTGGGCTGGTAGTGAGCGTTGTTGTTGTTATTATTATTGTTATTGTTGGTATTATTATTATAATTATTATTATTACTACTGCTATTATTGTTATTATTAGCGTTGTTGTTGTTGAAGGAAACTGAATGATCAGCAGCCCCTGTAGAGTCAGTATCATCAACACTATCAGCATTGCTGACCAAATCTTCTTCCCCTTCAACAGACAACTTGGGTCTCTTCGCCAAATTGAAGGGCTGAGATTCCCTGTCATCTTCGCTCCTGACCATGGTTGCATCCATAGAGTCCATTTCATCTCCCACAATAACAATTCCTTCCTCATCGTCTTCATCTTCCTCCCCTTCAAGGATAATCGAGGGCGTTTGAGAGGACGGAGAAGCTCCACCAGTGGTGCTCGCAGTGCTAGGAGGACCTCTCATGTGAGCGCTGGTCGTAATAGTATTAGAAAACGCGGAGAAAGGCCCAGTGGAGGGAATAGTAGTCGCTGCAGTGGTAGTTATCATCCTCTGATGCATAGCATCGTCATACATAGCTTGGCTCTGCGTTGACGACAGCTCCAAGTGCTTGAAGTCCAGAGCGCAAAGAGAAGCAGGAGATCTAAGCTCTGGCGGCGGAGTCAGTAGCGGAAAAGATCCGAAGGGCAGATGGTTCAGCCCGCTAGCAGGGACAGGCAGTCCAATTTGCTGCGGCAGCACCAACGCGTGGGCCATTGAAGATCTTCCATCGTGCGGCGAAATCTTCCGACGCAGATGGGGAGAGTGGAGTTTAGGGTTCGGGTTGGCGCTGTGCCGATTTCTGGATCTTCTGGAACTGAATTTGGTGTTGCAGCCTTTTACAGTGCACTGATGCATCTCTCTGAGATGGACCGCGCTGAAGTGGATTTTCAGGGCTCCCTTGTCGCAGAAAGTCTTCAGGCAGACGTTGCATTGGACGCGTTTCTTCCCTGTAGCAGGGTTTATGAAGGGGGTTCCCAAATTGGGGGGCAGGTTGGAAGTTGTCCCCCATTGACTGCGTTTTCCGGGCGACTGGGACTTTCTTCCAGGAACGCCGTGGGGCCTGGAAAGTGTGGGAGTCGCGTGGAGGGCAATAGAAGGGTTTCTGGAGGCCCTTTTGTCCTGCCTTCCGGAGTCTTTGCGGCTCAAATTGAGGGCGCTGCCAGAGTTTTCGTCATCGTCCTCCGTTTCAGAGCCGACTTCGCTGATGCTCTTCTCCCCTCCACTGAAGGAGAGGTCTCCTGGAGAAGTCAGTCCGGAGTTGAGCTTCCCGATTCCATGGTGGGAAAAGTTTACGGGAAAGTTCGGGGGCAGGGCCCCGGAGGATCCGGCGACTGCCAACGGATGGCCGAAGGCTAGAGCGGTCGTGGAAATGGGCGCCACTGGCATTGGGGGCCTCAGTTGGGCTGTTGAGTGGTGGGGAGGGCTGTGCGGCCGCAAGGACTTTCGAGCCTGGATCAGCTGGTCCAGCGGCGGCGGCCCCAAGTGCGGAAAACCCGCCAGGCCCAGGCCTCCAAACTCCCGGAGGTCAAACGGCTGCATGTTCTGGAGTCTGTTGAGGGGGGAGGTCAAGTGCGAAGATTCGATGCGTGGCGAGGTGGTGATGCAGCTGTTGGCTGATGAAACTGCTGCTGAAGATGATGAGGCGGACGTGGCTGATGCTGTGAAGTGCTTGGTCTGGGCGGACGGCGACATGGAGAGGTGGGATGACGTGGTGGGGGGAACCTGAAGCGAGGGCCCGAGTCGAGATCCTGGGTGTGGCAGTCGGCAGTGGAGCAAGTGCATCGACGGCGGCAAGTGGGCTAATGGCATAGTCGGCGGAGATGGACGGCGGCTCGGTGACATAGCATCCGTGGAACCCGAACTGGCAGCCACCAGCAGCTGCTGCACCAGTGGACGCGTTTCCGGGAAACGAAGGAACTGCTGCAACACCAGCGGCTCCTCCTCAGCTGAACATATGCTCCATCGGTCCAGCAGTGGGCCGTTCTGCGAGTCCTGGAAACAAAAAGATGGTTTTTATTAGCGGTGATTTGAGTAATGTTTTTTTTTCGAGTAATTATACGGAAAAAAAATTAAATTGAATCAAGTGCAAAAATTCTTGAACCAAGAAAATAATTTTTAAAACTTTCATTGTCTTGAATCAAAAAGAAAAATTTTTGAATCAAGTAAAATTTATTTAAACCGAGAAAAATTTCTCAGTTTAAAAATTTTTCTACTTAAATCAAGAAGATCAAGCTCTTCAAAATTATTTACTTGATTCAAGTTAATTTTTTTTTTTTATGTGTGGAAATAAAATAAAATTAAGGAAATTTTTTTTGGATGATGATATTTAGATTGAAGGATGATGATTGATGTTAATTGTGAAAATTTGATAATAAATATCAATGAAAACGATTATTTTACATAAATTTGAAATGAAATTGTAGTTATTGATTGACAAATTCTATTTACGTAATTTATTTTAATGCTGAGTTTGAAAATAATTGATATGAATTATTTATTATTTATTCATGTATGACAAAAAAGTTTTATAATTATGTAATAAATAAAATTTTGATTATTTTCTAAGAAAAGTTAATAAATGTCTAGTAAATTAAAAATGAAATGTTTCATATTGAAATTATCAAAGATCACTTCATTAAACATTTTTCAATAAATAAATTATTATTAAAAATTTCACTTGTAAAAATAAAAAAAACTACAGTTTCAACTTTCACTTAGATTTTAAGAAGTTTGATGAATTAGTTCAATATCTTTTCACTTAAAGCTCCGAAATAAAAATTCAAAAGCTTTTTTATAAATTAAAAATTTTTCATTCCAATACTTTACTTAATATTCAACCTTTTGAAGTCATCTATAAATTATTATAAAATTTTAAAACATAAAACGATATTAAACAAAAAATTGTATTAAAAATAAACCATTTAAAAATAAAATAAAATATTTTTCTCTCTTAAAAATCCTATTAAAAATATAAAAAAAAAAATTCTTATCACGATTCCGAAACCTCCACTTGAAAACAAAAAAAATTCCAAACTCACAAAATATTTTCATTGGTAGATCCAGCGAATTTATTTATTTAGAAATAAAATAGGACACTTTGAGTAAACTGAACTCGTCATTCGATTAAAATAATCCTATTTCGAAATTAACAGTTCGGCTGAGTATCTCGGAGGTAGTTTAGCGCTGAATCGGCGAACCATTATATCTTATATCTGTGATATAAATTTAGGGTGACGGTGTATACAAATTTCCGTGAGTTTGTCTTGAATATCGTCGTATATCTATATCTATCAGAACGAGCTCCACATGCAGCACACTACAAATACTCACACACTCTTATAAAATAACAGTAACAGTAAAGATTGTTTATTTACTCATGCCGACAAGACGGAGGTAACGCAGGACGCCGCGACGCTTACACGTCTTGTATATTTTCTCGAGGGTAAGAGAAGACCGCCCGGTGTGGCCACTCGTCTTCCTCTTACTCTTTTTCACTCTCCACACATCCACCACCTACCTACATACCATGCAGAACACACATGACACGCTAAAGTAATATTAAATATTAAACATTAAGTATTAAAATTAAAATTAAAATAAAATAGCAAGTATTAACTACTAAATACTAAGCACTAAATGTATATTTAGCGGATAAACGTGTACTGCACGTAGCACGTCCACTACGAGTTCCACGTATGATTATGATACCAGCAGCGCTGGAGATCGAGATGGAGCATTAGACTCTCTCTTCCGTGTGTAACCTATGAACCAGGGCTACGTGGAAATTCGTCACGGTCCGTTAGCGTCCATCATGATCATCGGGAATTAAAGTCACGGAAGCATGTGTTCAACTTCTCTTCTCTTCTCCGTCGATTATAATAATGATAATAAAAATAATAAATAGTTTAAGAGATAAAAATAAAAATGATGTAAATGATAAAAAGGTAGATCGAGATGGCAGGGGTCATCTGAGCATGTTCTACGTTCTATCACTCACGGACACACACGGTAGTTTTACTTCTATACTCGATCTGTTATTATTATGGTTTATATTCATTTTCTCCAGATGGGATATTTAACTGCAGATATGTGTCTGTGTTTTCTAAACTCCTGCCTGCACCTCTCGGGAAATTTTAATCCTAAACGTTTAATCAGCGAGCTTTAGATTGTTGCGAGTAATTGATTTCAAGGATTTGGGGTTAAGTCAATCCAAGGATCGGATTTGTGATTATAAGGACGAGGTTTCAGGAAATGGTTAATTTAATAGGATAATTTTTTATTTAAAATAATTGCTGGTATGGTTTTATTTGGATTATTTAGTAAAGAAATGATACTTTGGATCTAAAAGAGAAATCTGAGATTTTTTAGTTTAATAAATTATGAGTTTATAAATATATAAATAGATATTTTTCAAGTTTGAATTTTTAGTGGTTTAGAAAATAATTTTATTTTTTTTTATTTCATTCCGTATTTATAATTGAAGATAATCTACATTACTATTCATATACAAGGGGAAGAGAATTTTGTGTAGGATAGTCACAAGATAAAGTCGTTTTTTTTAGTGAAATTTAGTGCATTCGAAAATGCTCTATCTCTAGATACATAATTAAGAAATGACCTCGTATTTTGTGGATTATTGACATTTTTAAAGAGATAAGCTCATCCCGATGTTACACTCATCGAGACCTTTCGTTTGAGTACCCACATCAATTTTTCATATATTTATATATATGTATATATGAAAAATATATAAAAAATTGATGTGGGTACTTAAATGAAAGCTCTTGATGAGTGTAACATCGGGATGGGCTTATATCTTTAAAAACGTCAATATTTAAGAAAATACAGCAAGGTTGCTAGTAATGAAGAAAATATTTATTAAAAAATAATCATTGTAATTTTTATTTAAAAATTAAAAAATGTATCTCTTATTTAAAAGACAAAATTTAGAAAAAATGTTTTTTTTACTTGTTTATTAATTAATAATTGAAATTAATCTTTCAATCAATTTTTTATATAAAATTGAAAATTATTTCTATTACTGAAAAGACAAAATTTCGACATTTGACACTAGAAAAATTTTCAAACAAAATTGAGAAAAAAATAGAGTATTAATCCTGCTGAATCTTCGAATAGAGAGTGATTAAGTAAAGTCGGTGCGTCGTATGTCTTTAAAAAAAAAAAAAAAAACAAATAAAAATTTAGTTTGATATGACTAGAAGGTAGCTGTATAGACGTAGAGCGGTAGATGATGAGCTTCAGAGAGGTGAGACTAATGACTAAACGTGTTACGTAAAGTAAGAAGGATCTAGCCTACTCCGGTGATGAGAATGCTAAATAAAAGGCTACCGCGTGCCTCAACAGAGACTAAGACCGTGAGACCGAATTTTAATCCTCGCACGCGAACCAGAGCACACCTTTTCTCTCACTCCCATATTTTTATTTTAATCTGCTCTTCTTTCCCTCAACTTCTGGTGCTCTATGCTTCATATACTCACACTCTACTCCACAAAGCCTTGTACACTTGGTGGATTAAATATTTAACGTATACCATCTTAGCTGGAAAAAGTCCACACACAACAAAATTGTACGGAACAGTACAGGTATGTTACAATTACATTAGGTCTAGTTATTTCCACTCCATATTACTCGCACTCTCGTCACGCGCGACGTGGAATTCGGGTCGCGTGTCGACAGGTTACCGTGAGATCTACACGCCAAAAATTTTATTTTACATTTTTAATAGTAATACCTATGCACATTAATTCGTTATTAAAATCATGACTATAATTAAAATCACGGCTACTATTAAACTCCATTTTTATTTATCTCCGGATGTGGATTAATTATAAATATCGCGTGTGTAATTGTGCCCCAACGACTATGTATTTTGTTCGTTAATATATTAGTCGACTATTTTCTCATTGTCAGTCCATCTTGTTTTTTTTATTGCATTTTATATTTTAAATGTAAGATTGAGTCGCGGCTTACGAGCATATTCCCTCTCCGCTGTAGTTTTATATGGACCTCCTACACCTGCGTTGTCACTCGGTACGTGGCGTCACTCAGTGGCCGATGCTTGAACTTATGTTTGTCCTCTACAATTTTTAATTCTTCTTTTAAATTATTTTCATTGAAAATTTTTTACGATTTATTTTATAAAAAAATTGGAATTGTGATTTTATATTTAATGAATTTTTTTTTTTTTTTCATATGTAGCCATAAGAAAAATTTTTCACGAGTTATCATTATGAAAAAAAAAAAATCTTAATTTTATTTAAAAATTATCTTGAGCATAATTCGCATGATTTTGAAAAATAAATGAAATTTTTGGAGAACAATTCTTGCCTTACGTAAATTCCCATATTTAAAATTTTTATAAAGACGAAATATTCACAGCGGAAGTCCTGGAATTGCGTCAATTTGCCTAAATATTAAATAAAGTGTAATATTTCTTAATCTTCGTAGTTAGCTAGTAAGTTTTTTTCATATTCGGCCATTAGCATGCATATTTACGATTCGCGGAGACAAAATAAATTGCAGACAAAGAAGACAGTGCGGGTAAGGGAAAAATAGAAAATAGGAGGTCGTGCAGTAGCTGCAATCCAATTTAAAAGCGGATACAATCCGCCTTGAGATCTTCACGATTTCTACACACGAATAAGACAGGTCCGCGGAGCGTGAAATCATATGCGCTGTCCAGTCACGGATGGCACCTCCGTTCGATACCCGCTGCCCGTTCTGTGCACCTATACCGCCGCGTAAGTCTCTTAACTCCTCCGCCTCTACATTCGAAATCATATATGTACTCATATGTATAATATAATGTCTCTTTATACTCTTTGATTGTGTGAGTCTCATCGTCTATCGTCTACTCAACTGACATGTCACTGATCCTTATCACTTCTCACTACTCCTACTCATTACACAGTTTTTATTTATTCATTTTTATAAGTATGAGCCTCATGTTTCATTGGTACTAAATTTATTTACGTTTTTTAATTAATAATTGTATATTGTCTTTGTGATAAATAATTAGTATTTTCAAATAAAAAAATTAAAAATTGATGAAATATTATAATTAATTCTAGAGCTTTTAAAATTTTTTTTTTTAATTCTAAAGCTGTCAGAATTTAAAT
Organism: Cotesia vestalis; assembly: GCA_000956155.1. Lineage (NCBI taxonomy): Eukaryota > Metazoa > Arthropoda > Insecta > Hymenoptera > Braconidae > Cotesia > Cotesia vestalis. Next base: position 25,895 of record JZSA01001432.1, read on the forward strand.
TGTAAACTTTTTTGTGAAAATTTAATTTCGAATTTATATCTTCATATGTAAATTGGCCATATTAGGACATATATGGCCATATAAGACTTGAAATGGCCATATATTCCCTCATATAACGTTGATTAGCTTTATATGCACACAAATAATTTTTAATATGGCAATATATGGCTTAATATGTGCATATATAATTTTTTCTATGTTAATTTATGTCCTCATAGGTCATAGTAAAAAATTTTGAGTTATTTTGTCAAATTTTGTGTTAATTTAACACAATAAATGTTAAATTTACACATAAAAGTGTTAAATATTTAACATAAAAATTTTTAACATCAAATTTTTTGACATATCGACGCAAAATTTTGTGACATATTGACGCAAAATTTTTTACTGTGGTCCTGATATGAAAATTATTAAGATAATTACATATTAGGCCATATATTACCATATAAAAAATTATATACGCATATATCAGGCCATATAGAGTCATATAAAGACGTACATGGCCGTATCAGAAAATTTTGTTCACAGTAAACTCGTTATTTATTTAACAAAATCATATACAGCAAAAATAAATAAATAAATATGTGTAACATGATGGCGGCACTTGAGTTCGAGTATTACCACAAGTTATAAGTAATATTAACTATAATTTGACAGTCCTAAGGCGATCTTAAATAAGAAGGTTGCGATCTTAAATAAAAATAAGTGAAATATTGTATACATGTGTAGAAATAAAAGGCATGCATATTTTTGAGTATCGACAGTATACTTTCCCATGTTAACATTCCCTGTTCTCAATTTACATATGTTGTATATATATATATATATATTTATGGATACCAAATGTCATTTTTTCATCCACGAGCCCGCGGGCGTATTTTTTGCACGACACATACTCGACTCAATTTCGAAGCAATTAACATTTAGTTATCTGAATTAATAAGTTTTTTATAATTATAATTATAATTTATTATAATCAAGCTGGTCTGTTACCTGTTTGATAATTATTATAATTTCTGGATGAAAAAAATTGTCTTTTGTCGGAACGGAAAATTGTCAATCATTATATATTATTTTTATATTTACCGTAATAAGTAATCAGGCATCGATTACTATTTCTGTTCGTGTCGCGAAGGAATCTAAAGGTTAGCAATTTACTTGTCATTAGCGACTTTTATGTCGATTTAGAATAATTTAGTACTGGGAAAAAAATTTATTTAATTGAAGAAAAAAATTCTTGTGTCAAGTATCTTTAACTAAAAATTATTTTTTGTAATTTATTTTTTCGTTAAAATTAAAAAAAATTTTTTTCAGTGGAAATGTCAAATAATAATAATGATTATTTTTTTGGTCGACTAAAAAAAAATTTACTTGACAGTAACGTTTACCAAACAAGTTTAAATAGCCCGCAGAAAAGATCCTGATTCTCGATTCTGGTCAACTTACAATTTTTCGATCATGGCTCATCGTTTTTGTTTACATAAAAAATGACATTAATTTATGACAAGTAATTGATAAAAATTGAAACATAAAACCGAGTGATAATAAATTGTCGGAAGACTTTTTCTTGTCATAAACTTATCTCATCCCAAGATAAAATTCTGTTAAATTACTGTAAAATATCATTTATATATATTTATATCAGTCACAATTATTAATAATAACTAAATGGCTACCACACAATAAAAAGTAAATTTCCTTGACTTAAAATCGCGGATCACACGATTATTGAGAGACTATCCGGCTATTTTCCAGCGTGTATTCCGTGAGTTAATGCTGTACTGTATTAATACTGATACGAGCAGAGGAGTCATACACGTGAGAACCGGTTTTACATACTTTTAATTTCACGGTAACGTCGCCAGCAATTCAGTTTACATGGATACTCCCCATTTTCTACGCGAGTATCCTCCACTTATATCCTCCGCGTTTCGAGCTTAAGTCCCCGATGTAGATTGCAGATAAGGGATAAGACTGAGGACCTAAGGACTCAGATACAGCGCTCCAGTACCAGAATAAAAACAACAATAAAAATGATAAATAATAAATAATAATAAGAGACATTTATAATCGCCGGTCACCTTCGACTCGCTCTTCCGAGTATCCCCGCAAGAAATTTTCACGCACGCAATCAACTTGCTTATATATGTTTATATTTATATTTATATTTATATTTACCCGTGGATTATTATTTATATACTTTCTCTAACATATCGAGCTCCATACCAGGATATTTATGAATTTAACATCTAAATGTTTACTTTAATGCAGTTTGTCTATCATCTATCATCAAATCAAGTCTGATTGCTTTGCACGTTTGGATAATTGACACCTAATTTTATTTTTTTTTTTTAATTTACTTATAATTTAGGCTTAAAAATTTTTCTTGGATTTCTTTCCAAAATTTTATCAAGACAAAAAAAAATTATTGATAAAAATTTGACAATTTTTAATCCGAGAAAAATGTCAAAAATTTTAAAGCTAGAAATAAATTTTTTTAAAAATGTTCACTTTAAAAAAAAAATTCAGAAAAAAAGGGGGAAAATTTTTATTAATTTTCTTCACAATTTTCCAGTAAATTTATAAATTTATTATTCGAACTAAAAAAAAATTTTTCGGCAAATTTATTTTCTATTAATTCAAAAATATATTTACAAAGCAAATTTTTTGTCACAAAAAATTTCTTCCCGCTAAAGAAAAATAATTTTAATTTCAGTAAATTTTTTTTCGTATAAAAAATTATTAAATTTTCACAAATTTCATTAAAATATTAAATTCACCTTTAAATATTTTATAAAACACTAATTATTATATCACAAAATTTCTAATCACCATCAATAAATCCGATCACTAATCCGTCGGTAACACTCAGCACTTAAATTTCTTAAATAATTATTTAAAATGAATTATAAATAAAAATAAAAGCACAATCAGTACTCGAATTTGATCACAAAGTCTTATAATAAAAATGGTAATAAATCAGCGACATTTGTGATGTCAATGACGTACTAGATAAATAAATCTGAGGCAACATGTACACGTACTTTATTTTTAGCGTTCACCCATAACGTATAAATATCTACATACGTTATTTTATTTCGGGTACTCTTGAATAACGAGTAACGATCACCGGATGCTGGATATTCATATTTCTATTGTACTCATTTTGTTCTCATAACAATTTACATATTTATTATAATTATTATTTTTAATAAAATTAATAATACTTGAGTTTCAAACTGACAACCAACTGACATTTGATATCTCATAAACAAAATAATTGTACGAGTCACAATCGCGACTGACAGTACTCGACTCATTTTGTGTTTTACGTCTTTTGTCACACGATTGTGGATATCGTCGCACCTGTCATCCTTATTCTTATACACGACACATACAATCACTTTATAAATATCAATTTACATTTTCTGTCTACTTGAATTATAACAAAATACAATTGTTAAAGTATAAAATAAACAATTAATACTATTCTACGACTTCTTTTTTTATCACAATTATCTTTATCATTATTATAATTATCTTAATAGAAGTTACAAGTGTCTCTATGTTTGAATCTACGGCTGAGTAAAATGTCGAGTTTAATGTTTACTACATCAGTGTCGCATGAGGTCACTCTAATCTCTGTTGATAAAAACACGTCCGATTATTATAGAATTTTTAATAAAAATACGCGCACGTGTTGATCGAAAATCTTTCATTTATTTTAGTACACTTTTTTACTTGAGAAAATTCTTTGCTTTGTAATAAAAAGTTATATTTAATAATTTATAAGTATGAATTTTGTCAATTATTAATTAGAAATAAATTTTAAATATTTACACATCAATTGTCACTGGTAAATTATTTAAAAATTTATAAAATTAGTTTTAAACTACTTTATAAATTTACACTTATAATTTTTCACTTTGTTTTAAAGTAAAATTGTACAAGAAAATTTTTGATTAATAATTTACTTAGAAATTTTCACTTTAAATTGTCACTGTTTTATAATAAATATATTTTTAAAAATTTAAAGGTCAGTTGTAAGAATTTTTATTTTAAAATTATTGACTTGAAAATTTACACTTAAAATCACTGTTTTGAAATAAATTCAAATATTAATCATGAAATTTCTTGTACATAACTTAAAAAATTCTAAAAACTAAAAATTGACTCCAAAATTCACACTTATAAATGTCACTTTTCCTCAAAATAAATGTCAATAATATTTTTTTTTTTTTTTAAATACACAAATTTTTAAATTTAACAAAAACAATTTTTATTTTTAATTACGAAAAAAAAAAAAAATTGATTACTTTCACTGTAGAGTATTTTGTAAATGGAGTGAGTGAGTGTAAGTGTGAATGCGACGATGAGGATTAGGACGAAGATTTCTACTAGATAAAGAGATAAATATAAAAATATATAAAAGGTCCACCGACTAACCTGCAGTATGTATCCTCGGGAGTAATCCTCGTGTGTCCAGCCGAAAGCGGCTAGCAGTCGTGTCACTTTCGCGTTGGGCAACTGGTTAAACAACAGATCGAGCAAAATCTTAAGTCGAATGGGTAGCGCGCGTGAGCCGTAAAGGACGAGGGATGCGACGTCAAACACGGCCGTCGGCTCGACAGTCTCTGAAGCCGGTGGACTCTCCTCCTTCTCCGCGACCTCAAGAGTGTCCCCACCATCGTGGCCACCACCACCCGGGCAGTCACCGTCACCGTTTCCACCTCCACCGGAGTCAACCTCTACCCTCCCTCTGGCGCTTTTGTCCTCCCTTCCAGGACATCGTGGGCTGGTGGCGACATCCCCTCCACTTTCCGCGGCGCGGGCTGAGGCTACGTCTCGAGGACTTGTCGGCGGCCGCTGGAGGCTTGACAGTCGCGCGAGCGCTGCAACATGATCAGATATTTTCATTTTATTTATTTTATCTATTTATTTACAATTGGATTTATTCTCAATTATTTATTATATTATTGAGACATGAAGTAATTATTAATTGGGATTTGGATGGTGGAAAAAGGTTAATAATTCATGACAGAAATTATTATTGATACGCTTATGAACAATTTCATGCTGTACAAGAAAAAAATTTCAAACTTAGAAATTTTTTTTTTGAGAATTTTTATGGAATTAAAAATTCTTTTGCTTGATTAAAGACGATTAAATTCATTGAAATGTTTTTTTTTTGTAGGAAAAAATTATTTTGACTAATTTTATTTTATTGAATCAAAAGGAAAAATTTTTAATTTTTTAATTTTAGGAATTTTTCTGGTATTTCAAATTTTATTTTTTATTACAAGAAAATGATTTTTTTTTTAATTAACGAAACAATTAATTTAATTTTAAAGAGAAAACTTTGAATAAAAAAAATTATTTTGAAGAATTTTATTTGTCTTCAATTAAGAAAATAAAATTTTTAAACTGAGAAATTTTTCTATTTAATTCAAAACAATAAAATTCTTTAAAGTGATTTTCTTAATTAAAATAATTGATTTAATCATAGTATTAAAATAATTAAAAAATTTTTTTTCTATAATTCAAAACCAAAAAATTGATTAAAATAATTTTTTAACTTCAAAAATTTTGTCGCTTTATTCAAAATCAAGAAAATTTCTTAAATAATTAATTAATTTATAATTTCTTATCCTTATCCAAATAAATTATATCAGTGAATAATTATACACATTCTAGGACAAGTTTTTATTTAAATAATTGTTTTTTTTTAAAACTGTCCTATTATCAAAATTTGTTAAAAAATGATCCTTTAAATTTATAAAACAATAAATCTATCATTGACAGCGAAGAAATCGCAATCAAGTTCGCATATAAATAAAAACATAAAGACAGGTGTTGTCTCTCTCTTGCATCTTCGTCATGCAGTGAAGTGTGTAGTGAATAGTATAGAATGGTGCAAGTCTGACTACTACGAGCGCTTCTACTAGGTATTACTACTTACTACTACTACTGGACTCGCGGATCCCCACCCAGCCGCCCCCGCGTGGGGATCGCCCCACTACCGAGTCACCTGCTACACTTTGCACCCATCTAACGTTCATACACCTAAACCGGACAAATCATATTATAAATATTACTTATTTCATACTTCAAATTGTATATCATGTCAAGGGAGACTTTATTTGTCTAGTATCAACTTTCGGAGTACAATGACTTTCATATCTTACTCTAAATAGTCGGTAATTATTTTTACAATTGTACTAGGATATTATTAAGGCAACTACGGGAAATTTTTTCTGGAAAAAGGATAATAAAATTTATTTTTTAACGAAAATTAAGAATTAAGATTTAATTAGAAAAATTATTATAGTGAAGGTAAAATTATTATAATACTTGTGGTGAAACTTTGTTAAATTGTATTTAATTTACTTCTAATATAATGTGTTTGCACGTAACCTACTGCCTCTAGCGGATTTTTTTACAACTATCTCTGATATAGACCCTTTACATAAAAACATAAAAAATTCTTTATTTATAATATGTAATGTTCTGCAATTTTATAATCAATTAATTTGATAGAAATTTCTGTTAAGTTTTAAAACAGAAAATACCAAATTTAGAATTTTTTTTTTTTTCTCTCAAAATTTTTTTATTAAAATATTTTCTACGTATAGAGTAAAGTTTTTTCCTATTTACAAAAGAAAAAAAATACTATGTACAAAAAAAAAATAAATTGAAATTTTTTTTAAATTTTTTTAGAACAAAAAATAGTCATAATTTTCTTGATTTTAATATCTTATAAAGTATAACTATCTACGATTTTTCATATCATTATTATATGTAATATATATGTCATATTATTTTATGTAAATTTTCCAGAATTACATTTCATACAAAAACAGATTTTAAGAAAAACAAAGAAAATTTTGTTTGCCAAAAAAATTTTTTTCTCAAATATTCGTCCACACTTTATTGCTCATTACTGTTCCTACATATGTGATACCATTTTTAATGCTCACATATGTACATAAAACAATTTTTTTCTCGATTTAATAAACGGCATTTAAACGACCTTGACTAACGATCGCCGATAAACCAAAATGATAATAAAGAAAGCGCTTTCCCGTGATGATGGTCACGCTTTTCGCTCAGAACAAGATCGTATCGTCCTACCATGCCCATATTATATTAATTCCGTTCCATTCCGCTCCGCGAAACTCGCTCGTTCCTTATTAGTATTTATTTATTATTTCACTAATAATCTCGTCCATACATACAAGCATACCTACATTTAATTCTACAATATTCCATATCCATATTCACGGTAGCGGACTAGTTGCGGCTCGCACATCACATGCTACAGATAATCTTCCTTTTATGTTTTATTTATCCGTGTCTTGTGTCTTGCGTTAATGTTAATGTTCGAGAAAGTTTCAGAGATATATCCGTCAGCATCGTGAGTCGCGATCCGCGATATTCGGAGTAGCAACGCAGAAAACGAGTTTACTTCTCTTATCTTTTTTTTTTTTTTTTTTTTTTTCTCTAAGTCTTCCTTTTGCTCGTCATTAATGGCAGTGTGTTGTTCGATCGATACTACACGACCTTACTTGTGTTACATATATTTATATATACAGTATAATATATATAGTGTAGACACTAATACAATACAATACAGTTCCAATACTAATTCAAGAGCCGGCGTGTCTAACACGAGCGAGATCGTCTCTAGTGGCCGCTGTTATTGTCATAATGTATACGATCCTCGACGGGAGATCTTCCCAAATATCATTATATATAGATATATATTTATACCTGTACAGCGATGTTAATGTATATTTATCTCTGTTGTATTTGGGACTGTCCAGCTCGGCCTCTCACCTCTCCCGACGCTTTGTCTCCCTTTCACTCCTCCTTCAGTCCACCAATATTCAGTGTACGAGTATCCTTTGTATTTCGTATTTTGTATTATCTTTTGTATTGTATTCTTCGTTTTCATTACCGAGTGTCTGCCGAAGACGCAATAACTCGAATAATCGTACCGAGTGAATAGAAATCATGCAGTCATTCCGATTGGGCGCCACTTGTCATTAATGACTTGAACATTTTTCGATTTAATTAAAGACCGATGACCATCCTTCCTTCTCAGTCTCGCTGAGAAAAAATAATCTTTTTTTTTTTTATTATTTTTTGTTTTGTTCTATTGTTATTGTTTTTGTTATTGCTTTATATTTGTGTAAGTTTTGTGAGTTGAATTATTTTTTTCGTTGGATTAATTATGCTGAAAAATTAAAAAACGAACGGATGAAATTTAGTAAAATTATGAATAAAAATTTTTTTTTTTTTGGGATTAATTTAACTTTTCCCGTCACTTTTTGTGAGAAAAAAAAAGAATACAATTTTGATACTTCAAAAAAATTTCTTCAAATAATTCAAAAAGAAAAAAAATTTCAATTTTTCCAATTGTAAAATTAATATTTTCGGTAAAAGTATTTTTTTTTAATTATTCAATTTTTGATGAAGTTGAAAAAAAAAAAATATCTGACTTAAAGTTTTAATGTTTTCTCTTTTAATTATTTTAATATCACTACAACCATACCGGTACAAAAAAAAAATTAAAACATACCTCGGAGACAAAAGCGTGTTTTGTACGGATTAACAGCTCCGGATTAAAAAAATCGTGTTTCTCCGCAGCGTAATAAACAAACAGGATTATAACCGGTGGTTGTTCACCCTCTGTCATTTAGCGGATTGCCCTCTGCTGGCAGCTCGGGTGTAGTTTTTCCTCGGTTATTTTATTCGGGGAATATTTTTTATTTATTTTCCACTCGTTCCGTGCTGAGCGTGTATGGTTTCAATGAATTCCTGTTTACCAGATACATCGAGTTAGCCGTCATGCACTGCTGCCATTTTCCGGGGAAAAACAAACCCACTTTTTTTTGGTTGTTTTTCGTGTGTGCTTTAAATTTAAAAAATACGGTCGCGCAGATGACGCTCTAGGGAAGCTGTGTATCGGATTTGCAGCCCTTGCCGCGTCAATATTTCGATGAATTCTGTTATTTTCAATGGAAGTTTGCTCAACGATAAATAATATTTTCATCCCGTTTTACATACATATTTTCACGAGCTTGTGGTTCGCGTTACACGTCAGCCAATTAATTAACCCGTTATTGATAAATGCTTCTTTTTTCTATCGAAAAATTCATAGCATTTTTGTTGAAAAATGTTCTCGCTAATTGACAGACTGGACTAAAAATTGTGTAGGGAGAATGGGGATTTTTTTAGTGTAGAATGGCAATTATTATTATATTACATGATTACGAGAATTTTTTAGCGATGAGAGATACTTGACAGAATAATTTTCAAAACTTTTAGAACTGATTTAGACTGTAAAAAAATTCTAATCATTGATACAATTTTATGTACTAAACTGAGCAATTTTATTTTTTAGATTTTTTAAATTGTGAAAAAAAAAATTGAGCTAATTCAAAAGAAGAAATCTTAAACCAAAAAAATAATTTTTGAAAAATTTGATTAGTTTGAGTCAAGCACAATAATTTGCAAACCAATAAATAATTTTTTGATTCAAAAAAAAAAACTTCGATTCAAAATGTTTTAAAATTAGTTTTTTTGTTCAAAATTTTTTTTATTTTTATAACAAAGCAGATTATAATTTTTTTTTAAGCATTATAAATTTTTTTTTTTTGACTAAAGTGAAGTAAAATTGACTCAATAAAATTCCCTCTTGCCAAAAATTTTCTTAGTTCAAATATACCGTTTTTTTTTTCTGTATAAAAATTAAAATTTCTTTTCCTTCATTTATTTTTATTGAAAAATAAAAAATAAAAGACCGAGTATAAACAAGCCTTTAGGTTTGTGACGCTCCAATGGCATTGTAACAGCTCACAAAAGGTAAACTAGAAACTAATGAAAGTTTTGAATATCCAAAAAATGAAGAAGGATATATATCGCTAGCAAACGCCAGCTATCTGTCACCATAGCTTATACAGCGAGAAGAAAAGCGCATTTGTCCTTTTTGTCCGGTTATTGTTAATGTCAGCTCATAATGAAAAATATATAATGTAAAATAGTACCTCTGGGACTATCCGATTTCAACGCAGGCGCCATTTATCTTTTGTCCTTAATGTCCCATTGTGTGAGAGAGGAGCATAGAGTAGACTATTGAAATAAAAAAAAAGCAACAGACCTACGACCCTTGTCAACCCAGTCACGGTCCTCCCGCGATTTTGCGCGCAATTCCACCGGAGAACAATGTTCTGCACCTGCCACGCGTATTTTCTTATTCCGGAACAATACCAGTGTGAAATAAAACAATAGCCAAAGTTTAGATGAATACAATCAGAATATCTTTTCGATACTCATCCTAAAATTTTCTTGTTTTTTTTTTTCACGATCACAATTTAAAGACGCCGCTAATTATAAAAGTATCATTTATAAAGAACAGACCCGAGAGCTTTTCGTCACGGGGTACGGACCCTTCTCACTTGTAGATGAACAGTCAAGGAGAGTCCCACCCTTAAATTTATTTCATTATTATCCCATTTTTTGAAATCACGCAAGAATAAAAGAAAAGATTTGTTTTTTTGTCAGTTACTTTCGATGGTGCGTGTCATGTCATTTTGGGCCATTTATCACCGTAAGGTAGAGACGCGCAATTAAATTAAAACAAATTGACTAAAAATAAAATTACGGTGATTAGCGATAATTTTCAATTAAATTATTTTTATAAAAACATCTTGAATTTATTATTAAAGTTAAATATTTATTCTAATTAGGATTGGATCTTTTTTTTTTTTTTTGTGTACTTTAACGCTATTGGCTAATGCAAAATTTGTAAACATCAAGACCTTTACTCAATTTAAAAATATAATTTACTTATTTTTATACTCTGAGAAAAAATCTAAATTGAAAAGCAAAAAATTTTTTGACAGAATATCAACACATAATTTTATTATAATAAAAGCAAATAGCTTTCTTTAAATTAAATAATAATCATTTTAATTAACTGATACAAGAAATAATTCTTCTGAGAAAAAAAAAATACTCTCGGATATTTTAAAGAATTGTTCTTGTGTGAATAATTCTTGTGATTGTTAAGTTAAAATGTATCTTAAAATGAGGGTGTAATTCTGTGATTGTAATTATTGGGAGTGATTTAGAGACTAACTTTACTAACTTGACTAAATGGTAAATAATAACTAAATGGATAAAGTGAATATTGAGGAACAAAGACATTACGGGATGTAACTGCTATCGAGCCTGGTAAGTAACACCGAGAGTTTGCACAGCACGGCAAACAGGGTGCTGAGGGCGGACGGAAAGAGGTAGAGAAGAAAGGGAGAAGGGAGGAAGGGCGAGAGTAAATGGTATGTAAACTGTGTCGGTGTACTTGGTATGTACCCCTGTGACCCTCGGTACTCTGTACTCCGACTGCTCGGCAAACTCCATTAAAACATTAGGCACGTCCCAATGCCCTCGGAAAATCAGATTCGGGCGCCCGGTTCCGCCAAACTAAACTATGATAACAGCCATTATAATAACACGCGGAATTGTATAAGTAGATTCTTGTACTTTGGGCCTAATTCCACCGCGATGGTTGGCTTGTGCGTATTGATTTTGATGGTTAGTAGATTAAATATTGTGGAGTGGGTTATTCAGATAAATTTATTATATTTATATTAATTTTGTTGATTCTTTTCAAAGAATGATTTTTTATTTTTTCGCAGATATTTTCCTAATTTTTTAAATTTTTAAATTGCAATTTAATTTTTTTTTTTTTTTTTTTTATACCACAATAAATTATTAATATTTTTTTTTGTTTACTTTAAATTTATATAAATATGGGCAAAAAAAAAATTAAAAACAACTGATGGGTTAATTTTTTTTTAAATATCCAAAAGATACTTTTTTTTTGCAATAAAAGTGATTAAAATTTGTACTAAAAAATTTTTTTATAAAATTTGAATTTGAAAGTTTAAAAAAAATATTTGTTTGACTTATTTATTTTTCTATGATAATATATTTAATAAAAATTGAAGGTCCTCAGACACTCTAAAGTTTTATCGGTGAAACAGAGTCCATTGTAAATTGTAACCAAATGTCAAACGTAATATTTAATATTTATTTATTTATTTAAACGATTAGAAAATCCAGCGATTAGGCGACAGTAAAGTTTCGTCAGATCTCCGGTAAAATATTTAAGATAAACATTAATCTTTTTTCCGTCGTAAAATTAGTCACGTATAAAAAAGCGACAGCGATTACGTAGGAATCTTAAATATTTAAAGCCAGGTATAAATGAAGATAGACACACGTGTGTAAAAAACAAAATATTACGTGTGTGAGAGAGCTAGAGAAGGGTGAGAAAGAGTCCGAGATGACACGACTGTATCATGTCGCGTGACGTTTTGGGTCTGGTTCTTTGATCTTTGATCCTCGCCGCGGTTTCGTTACGTGGGACATTCTCCATTCTCGACACGATTAAAAAATCTGTGTATGTTAAATAAAATTTGTGTATATGCTCAAAACTACCGAGAACCAGATGGAGTATGACATTTTCACAACGGGACATAATTAAGAAAAAAATTAATAATATTAACGTCTTACCTTTTTTAAAATTGTAGTGTATTATTATTGTCATTATTTTGGGCAAAATATTAAAATTACAAAAAAATTATATGAGACTTTTTTTGTAGGAAATTAAATTTTTTATAAAAAAAGCCCTCGTTAATTTTTTTTACCTGATTTTTCAGACAAAATATTAATTTAACAATAAAAAAAATTTTTAAGTAAAAAAATAAATTTCTGAGCCATATTTTAGATTTAAAAACTCTCTCTCATTAAAACTGCTAATAAATTAACAATTATTTAATAAATTAACTTTAAAAAAAAAAAAATAAATAAAAGTAAACCCTTAGCGTAGTTTTTTCTACTTAAATAATAATATAATTATGTATTTACATTATAAAAACTAGCTCGAGTTAATCCGAACAATAGTTGTTTATCCACCTGCCGAAAGCACTGACTTCATGTAAATAAAATAGAGCTGGTGGTCTTAACATCCAAAATCCACCATCCACAATAATAATTTCTTTATACTCTCAAGCTCAAGCCTATTTATTCGTTAATGTATTTATTTTCAACAAAAAAAAATAAATATATATCATCATTATCATCATGAACTAACCAGGAACCAGCAGACCAACAGACTGGACACTAAGCCCAAGTCGAGATTTCCGAAAGCCGAAAGCGGCTCTCTTCTTTAAAGATTTGCGAAATCTCTTACTGAACCGTACGGTCTAGTCTGGTGGACTCGAAAACAACCAGTCATCCATTAACGCTCAATTTCCCCTGTGCTGTTTCTTTACTGTGTCGCCACAGCCGTACGCAGGTTAAAATTTTTCTCAGAGAATATTTAAGTGCCCGGAAAAGTTACCGATTCATCATCTGATCAGAGCCGCTTCTTTACTAGGGTCTCATTGTTCTTTAATTCTAGTCTAAAGACTAAAAGACACAGACTATCCTCAGAAATAATATTTACGGACAATTTGAGGGGACACGATCAAATAATAAAAATAAATCGGGTTGACGGTAACGAGAAGAAGTTAAATTTTTATTTTTATTAAAATCAAATAATAATAATAAAATTTTTTGTTTAAAAAATTTTTAAAAATAATTTAACTCGTTACAAAAAAAATTTTATATCTTAAATATTATTTTTAGCAATAATACAATTTTAAAATCGTCAAATATTATTATTATTTTTACTCTAAAAATAAAATTAAATTTTATGACCAGATAATATTGCGATACAAAATTTCTATCTTTTGATAAAAAAAAATCCGATGAAGATCGACATTATATATTATCCATCGAGCGTGTCCGACGACAGGCAAACAATAGAACGCCGTGGGCCTTTACTGTTTTCCAAATTTCATATACCAGCAGGCTCTTCCTCTGCATGCAGCGGGGGGTTGAAGCAGCCGGCTCTCAAAGACCCACCGACACGCCAAAACAAGAAAAAAACCAATAAGATGTATTCTATTATATATACTCGTCCAAATGATTCGACAATGATCGACTAAAAAAAAAAATATAATTTTTCCGCTTATTCAAAAAACAAATATTAAACAATATAATTTTTGGAGTTATCAATTTTAATTATCGGTTTGAGATTATTCCCACGGCTTTTTTCAGCCACGATTGCTCGGGATCACGCGATCGCCAATTGACGCAACGAGTTTATCTAAACAAAGGAACTTATGGTAAGAGTGAAGATACTAGAAGTTTAAATTCCAGTTCAAGTTTCAAGTATTATTGCTATTACTGACGTAACAATCATTATTATTTGGCTGTTAATCCGTCAATTAGTTTTAATTCAATCAATTAGTTGGGAGATAAAATTATTAGGTAAAATTAGAACTTTTAATAGTTAGAAGATCTGATGCTGATATACATTAACTCATGTGACGTTTTAATGCGAAACACTTGTAAGTTTTACTCAGAAATGACGTCATATCATTCTTGGATAAAAGTATACGTATAATCACCCTCTACTTCCGACAATTATGAGTAACTGATATTAATAGAAATTTTTATTTTATTGTTTTAAGAAAATTATTTCAATTTTATTAATTTTATAATTTATATTGTTAAGAGAATAAGAAAAATTTTGTGTCAAGGATAATCATATGATAAAATCGGTTTTTTTTTTTAGTCAATTTATTGTGATAAGTATTTTGACTGCATTCAAAAATTCCCTATCTCTAGACACATAATTAAGAAATGACCTTGTATCTTGTAAACTATTATCATTTTTAAAGATATCAGCTCATCCCCATGTTACACTCATCAAGACCTTTCATTTAAGTACCCACATCAATTTTTCATATATTTTATATATTTATATATATGAATATATGAAATATATATTAAAATGCATGTGGGTACTCAAATGAAAGCTCTTGATGAGTGTAACATCGAGATGAGCTTATATTTTTGAAAATTTTAATATTTAATAAAGTACAATGTAATTTAACAAAAATCATTATTTAATAAAGCAAAATTTTATTTATTTATAGTTCACATAATGACTGCAAGGTTGCTAGTTTTAATTAATTATTTATACAATTTTATAAATTAAAAAAGAATAAAATAATAATTTATTAATATTGATGGTTTGCAAATGAAGAAAAAAAATTTTTTTAATCTAATAATTCAATTTTTACAATATCAAAAAAAATTTGATTTTTTTTTTATAGAAACAATGTCTTTTGTTTATTGAAGTACTTATTTACAAATACTAATTTTCATTATTTATTTTAAAATATACATTAATGTTAATAAATTACTCAAAAAATTTTAACAATAAAATGAAATCTATTTTTTTATTCTAAAAATTTTTTAAATAAATTTTCGGAAAATATACGAACCCATTTGAAGCCTATAAGTTTTCGCGACTTGTAAGACCTTTCAGCACTCATACATTAGCAGATATCTCAAGTATACGTGTTACAACATTTAAGTTACAACTATTATCAGCAGACAATACTCATGGCATGGATGTTGAGGATAAAGATCAAAGTGCATGCGTGCTACACGCGCGTTTGTTACATTCACTGTACACGCGTACTCACTCCATAAAATATATATTTATTTACTTATTTATTTATTTATATTTATATATAACAGATATAACTGTATACAATGCTCGCCTACTCCTATCGTCAACGGATTTAATTAACGCGATTTATGACATTCGACGTCTCGAAACCCACGCGAGTGTATAACTCTTTGTCACTTTGTACCGGCAAAAAAAATTGTTTGTGCTTGTGTTATTATTAAAATAAGGACGTGTGACTGTAAAACGAGAACCAATTTAATCTACCGATTGTGAATTATTATCTATTATTATGATTCTTTATTTATTTTATATATTGTTTGACAAAATTAATATCAGAGGGTGGAAGCTTCAACAAACATTTACACTGTCTATTAGAGAGACAATTATTTGTGATTTATATTTTAATTGAACAAATTTTTTTCTAATTAATTTCTATGAAAAATAATTTTTTTTTAAATGCAGTTACAATTTTTGAGAAAAAAAAAATACGAAGATTAAAATTCCGTCAAAAAATTTTGTGTTTAAAAATAAAAAAAGAATTATTAGTGTTTCCATTTTTTTTTAGAAAATTTGTAGGTTTTTTTATGACGTATTAGGCATAAAATAGAATAGTTTTTGATTAAACTCAAAATTAATTTTAAATAAATTTTTTAGAATATTTAATAAAAGTTACATGTATATATTTTAAAAGTTAACTCTTTTGTAAAGAGACAATTTCACGACTATACGCCATCTATTGGCAATTTTTAACACTAGTTTTGTAAATTTTTTTATGGAACTTTTAATTTTTTTTTTGGAGTAATTTAATTTCTTTAAATTATTCCTCAGGAATTTTTATGAATTTTTTAATCACACTGGCAGACATTAAAAATTATTTTTAAATTTTATAATAATGCAATTATTATAAAAAAAATTAAATTAAAAAATTCCACAGGTGAAAATTAATAAAAATTACTAGTGAAAATTTTTAGAAGCATTTTTTTATTGTAATTGATTTGTTATTAAAGTTGTTAAAATTGACAACTGACGGCTAACTTCAGCATTATATTTTTTAAAGTACTTTAATTTTTTTTCTTGATAGCTTTTTTTAATAATTAAATTTTTTTAAAATATTTCTTTGAAACTTTTAGTACTTCCAATTTTTCATCTTAACTTTCAAAAAATTTTTTTTTGCTATTAAATTATTTAAAATTACTGTCGTAAATTTTCTAACTTTATTTATAGTCCGTTAATATTCAAAAAATATTTCTTTAAAAAAATTATTATATTTAAATAAATAACAATTTAACTTGTAAGTGAAGATTTGATGAAAGAATATTTAAAATAAAAAACTGTCGCAAGCTTTTTCTCTCGCATCAAACATAAACACAAACAATAACAAGAACAACAACATAGATAGTTATTTAGCCTTTGAATTTGTGCAGACGCGTGCGAGTTTGCGTGCAGAAAATTACGATTGCGTACCAGGAAAGATATCCTCACTTTGCGAGACCTCAGCCCCGTTGTAGTGTGATACGCTATGAAGTATGGGGCTCGGGTATGGGGTGAGTAACAACTACATATACATTCACACACATTTATAATACACCAAGAGTGTGTGCTGTGTGTGCAAAGTGATTCGTATCTCCCGCGTCGAGCGCGAGTGCAGCTTGACGTTCGATCTCTTTCGTATAAACGCGTTTCCGCGGTGGAGTTGACAGCTTGACAAATTGCTCCTTGATTCACGTTTTCGCTAGAATCAATCATCTAAGGTCTCCACTCTACTCGACTGAGCCCTCATACACTCCAATGCTAATCTAAACAATTACTAATTGTCATTTTTTATAATCATTTTTTTAACAATTTATTTTTGTTGATACAATGATAGCCCTAAATACAAAGTATATTCTTTATTTTTATTTTATTCAAAACTCTAGAATAATAATTCAATATAGAGAAAGATGTGAGTTTGGTACTTAGTCCCCTGTGGTGCAGCGCGATTCGCTATGAACACTTTTCTGGTTAGTCGCGGAAAAATTGTCGTTACACGGCGATCAAAAATTAATCTCATCATCGAATTTATATTTTATATGAATTAAAAATTCAGCTATAAATCATTTTTAAAAAATTTATTAAATTCAATAATAAAGACTCAAAAATTGTATATTTCTTTTGTAATTTTTTGTAAAAATATATCTACAAATTTAAATTTGTTCTAATATTTTGAAAATTGTTAAATAGTTTCTTTACATAAATATACTCTATTTAAATCTAAATTAGAAACAATATTATTATTTGAAGAATTTTTCTGCTTCAAAAAAAATTATGAAAAAATTTTACATTTTTTTAAACAATTAAAAAAAATAAAATTTTGAATTTAATTTTATACAGAAGATAAATATGTATAAAAAATTATTTTTAAAATTTAAATAAAAAATTTGGCCTCTAGAATGTGGAAAAATATATGTACGTAATTTTTTAGAAAATTATTTTAAAATTTCCAAATATTTACTTAAATATACCTTCAAAAAATTGTATAACTTTTTTTGTATAAAAAAAATAATGTAAGAAATAAGCAAACACATTCAATAAAAAAATGCAGCACATTTACTTAAATATACCTTCAAAAAATTGTATAACTTTTTTGTATATAAAAAATAATGTAAGAAATAAGCAAACACATTCAATAAAAAAATGCAGCACATTTTTTACATTTCCAAATTTAACCTTTTAAAATTTTATTTGCTTGGATCGTTCTTTGCTTCTAGAAGCAAAGATTGTCCTCCAGCCGGGCTTTGAGGTCGGGAAACTAAAAGTCTAAAGAAGATAATCTGAAAGGACAATTTTACGAGGGGCTAATTGGAATAACAGAATAACAGAGCTATGAATGCCTGAAATAAAATAGAAAAGCCTTCGGTCTACTAAAAATAATAGATTCCTCGGACGGTCCCTTTTATCTCGCTCAGTGTCACTGGTCTAGTCACTCCACTTTTTCCGGCGTAGGACATCGGAATCTCGACGCAATGGTCAATGGTCAACAGTCGACAGTGTTGCACAATATAAATATTAAGAAATAACCATAAGCTTAAGCTCTATCATAAATGTGTTACCACTATCTAGTTTCTTATTCTTATTATCTTAGCTCAAATAAAAACCTTTTACGCGCCGCCACGTGGCTACCTGCCTCTGTAGTAGAGTACACATAATATACCTATAGTATACATGTACAAACAAAACAATCTGTTGTCCTTTTTCCGGAAAATTTTAGAGTTTTACCGAAAATGTATACTAAAATTTTTTTTGGAGAAAAATGAATTTTAGATGTTCCCAAATTTCCTGTTTGGATCAGCTAAAAATTTCAAGCCTAACAACTTATTTTATTTCTTAATTCAACATTGACAAAATTAATGTAACTCAATACTAAAAATTGATTTAAAGTCGATTTTTTTAATTTTTGAAGGAATTTGTTTTAATTTTGTCAATTTTAATAAATTTTTTTAATTTGGAAAAATTATATATAGACATTTTTTTTTTTTTTTTAATTATTCTAGTTTTGAAGTTTCAATTCGATAATTTTCTTTAAATAATTTAATTGTTCATAAACCCATTAAAAATTTTTAAATTAAAATATTATTAATTTTTTTTTGTTCAATTTTCATGTTATTTAATTTTCAACCTTAAAAATTATAAAATAAAAAAACTTTGTAAGCTTTCAAAAAAGTAAAAAAAAAATTTTTATTTTCAGCATTGTTGCATTGTTTATTTTTTCAAATAGCCAAATAAAAATTTTTTCCATCAATCTATATTGTAAATTTTTTCCATCAATCTATATTGTAAATTTTTCCTCACAAACAAAATTAAAAAAAAAAATCTTTTAATAAATATCAGGTACTGTGTTTTGAAACATAGCATCGTTGAAAAACTCAATGATGGTTGCATGCCTTCAGTTACCACCAAAAGTAATCTTCAACTACAAAAAAGAAAAACTACTTAAAAATAAGCAATCAAATACTTTGGATTAAAATCCAAAATATAGACATAAAGTAGTATTTCTTCAATCAAGTTGATCGATCCTTACAATGGCACACAAAGAGCATAATATTACAGCCTTGACAAATTGCCGAGGCGAAGGTTGAGCCTCGGTAATTATGGGGAAGGAAAGACGTAGTTCGAAAGAGAGGTAACACATATACATTCGCCTCGACACTCGACATGTAGTATAGCAGATGGAGTAACACTCAGCCCGTTTCTCGTTTGATATTATATCAAGAGTAGCGAGTTGTGAGTTGTGTTCCTACTGCTCATTATTATTATATTATCATCTCTCTTTCTCAAATGGACGTTATCGTCAGGTCTATCTCTGTCCACATAATGATCACGTGCTGAGTAGAGTAGGACTCTCTGATATGACTCGGCACAGCAGCTAAAACCGATTCTTATATTATTCCACCTATGTCTATTATGTGTGGATGTGGTTGCGTTTATTTCTCGCCTCCTGATACTGTACTAATACCAAGTAAGAGTCTTGCGGTAAAATTTAACACACGACACGCTTGGTGCTCCTCTGGATCCTGGATCTGTATTCTGTATTCCGTATTCCATATTTTATTACTTATAACTTGTAACTATTCTGTAACTGTGTACAGTATGTATTTATAATAATGTGTATACATCATCTTTCTCCGGATGTGATTGAGCATGAGCGTTGACTCAATTGGATCAAGAGAAATTTTAGTTACATACATTATATATTTATGTATTAATATACGTTTTAGTATAACATACGGTTGAACTTAAACGTCAGCAGAATAACTCGCGCGTTCGCTGACCCCTTTGATCCTTGTGCTACAATTTTTTATCTCTCGTAAGTATAAAGACGTTGATTTTAAAACTTTTTTTTTTTTTTTTTTTTTCGGCAACATACATTGTATATATATATCCTTTCATATTTCATATTATCTGCACCATTCCGGCGAAATTTATCGGTACAGTTTTTTGATAACTGTTTTCTCGGATCATTTTTATTTTTTGGCTGTGCGTCTACGTCTGGTGGCTCGTGTTTTGTATTTTTAGTTTTTACCGTCAGCCGGTCATCAGTAAATGTCTCGAAATTTCTACAGATAATTGCGGAATAATTATAACGCGGGATACTTTTTTGTGATTTGTAAGAGACGAAAGTTGTAATGTATTTTTTTGGTTTAAATTATTGGAGTCATATATCAATGTATGGAGTTTTTTGCTGGTTAATGTTAAATATTACTTTTAATTTTTTTTTTTTGGGGTAATGTTAAGTATGAAATAAAATTTTATAGTCTGTAATTAATAATATATTTAATGTTTTTAAAACTGCATCAGGAATAAATTTTTTTTTTATTATTTAAATTCTAATTTTGATAATTTACAATTAAATTTTTACGTTCTGATAAATTAATCAAATTTTTATTGTTTCAAAATCAAAACTTTAAAATTTATATTTTTTTTTTTAATTACAAACTTTAACGCTATCAAATCAACAAATTAAAAAATTTTTCCAAGACTAATTAATATTGATTGCAATAAAATTAAATTTCAAGTGATAATTTTGCTTTTTAATATTAATTAAATATCACCATAATTTAATTAATGCAATCGAAAATTTTTTAAGCTTCTATCAGTAATAATTTTGTTTTTTTTTTTTTTGTTTTTAATTTAATTTTATAAATTAACTATTTAATATTTTTTAATTTTTTTAATAATTGATTTTTAAGTTGCAGGCAATCAATAAATTTTCTTAATTAAAAATAAAACCTTTGGAATAAAATTTATTCTTATTAAACCAAAACCTTAAAAACCATAAAACAATCTCTAATTAACAAGTTTAAAATTCCCAAGACTAATTAAAATTAATAACAATAAAAGTTAAAATTTAATTAATAATAAAACATCAGAAAATGATCGGATCAACTCAAGTATAACGAGCCAAAGTAAATTCAAAAGTTTACAAAGACAATAGTTGAGTTTTCCGGGCGCCCCATTAGCGTTACTAATTTATGCATAAGCCAACGTTAACAAACCCTTTTCCCTCATCACATCTTTCCAATACTTTCAGACCCTCGCACCCATTCTCTTTCTCCCTTTTTTTTTTCTTCCATACTTTTCAAAAGTAAAACTTTTCAAAAGATTTTACTTCGCGTTTTAATTACTGTGGAGTTTCTCCGTAAAAACTCCTTTCAGCAGAAACTACCGTGCTACCAATCCTTCAAAAAGTGTCCTCGATGTCAACCGAGCCGAAACCGGATTCCCGACGACGACACATAAATCTACTCACTGTTTAGAAACTCCAGCAGCTCAAGGACAAAAAACAAACTTAAAAAATGTGCTTCTCCTTATTTTTATCTCTCGTTAAATAATTTACTGTATCGGGCGTTATTTCACGGAGTTTTTTTTTCTCGTTCATGCTTCTAATAGTCTATAGTGAGTAGAAGCGAAGCCAGGTGGTGAATTATCCTCGAGGGTAGTACGCGCCAGAAATAAGTGCAATCTCTCTCGTTCTCAGGCAAAGGCGAAGGCAAAGGCAAAGGCGTTGCATCAGGAATCGCGTGGCAAAGTGACGTTACTTGCAATGAAACAAATCGCTTTGCTGATGATAAGACCCTTCTTCGCGTTTTCCTCATTCCGTTTTGCTCTCAGCCTCGACTTTAAACTCAATAAAAAGAATTTCTTTATTAAGGCCACTAAAAAATCCTCCGAGTTTAAATTCTATGAACAATCAAATTATTATCAATGAACAAATATTAATCTTTGATGTTTTCATTTTTGTTAGAATTTCAGCAATTCGTCAAGTACTACACAGCAAAAAAATTAATTTGGTTTAAAACAAACAATTTAAGTAGAATTTTTCAAGAAATTTTTTTAGTCCAAAAATTTTTCTGTTTGATTTGAGACAAAGGAATTTTTCAAAATAATTTTTTTGGCTCAAAATTTTTAATCAATTTAATTTTTTTATCTGTCAGAAAATCAATTTGAAAAACTTCTTTGTTTTAAATTAAGCAGGAAATTTTTTCATTCAAGTAAAATTTTTTACTTCAAGATTTTTTGTTGAAATTTTTTCAATTCAAAAATTTTTCTGCTTGATCCAAAATATCAAAATTCTTTAAAATAATTTTTTTTTTTGGTTAAAAATTTTTTCTCTTTTTTTTTTACCACTCAAAAATTTAATTTAAAAAAATTCTTTGTCTAAAATCAAGCATAAACATTTTCAAACTAAATAAAAATTCTCCAAAATTTCTTCTCTCTCAGCACCTTAAGTTCTTATGAACAAACCATAGTCAAAAAAAGTGTGCTCGATATTTCTATTCGCAAGTGTCCATTTTGTCGACATGTCGTCGCAGTGTCACCAAAGAGGGGCCAACCAGTAGAAGTTGACATAAAAGAGAACGTACGATCATTGGCGGTCCAACTGACATCAATGCCAGGTGTTTTGCCGGATCGTGACGTCACTAATCCACCCATCGAGTCCCGTATTTTTTGCTCGTATCCCTCGAATAAACCCTCCACCGTACTCACACACATCGACATATTGTATACATTGAACGACAACAAGCGGGGGATGGCAAACCGAGGCAGCTGCTAACGAGGACGGGTTTGTCGACATCCGTCCATCCGTGCTCTACATTTAACCTACCTTCTCGTTGCATGTCTTCCTACCCATCCTTGTCCTCCATATTTATTTGCTTTTAAAGAGATAACTGTTGTATATAGTATAAAATATATAATACATAATATTTGAGCAGGATTTAGACTGAGCCTAGCTCTAGCTCTTTGTTTTGGCTCCTACGGGTCCAAGACTACTCTTGTCAAGTCACTCAATATTGGATGTAATATGTAATCGTGACAGGCCAAGGAGGACGGGGATAAACATAATATTGAAAGTAGACCTTACACGTGCTATATGTACGTATAAATATATAGATATACACAAATATATCGAGGACAGGGGTGAAAATAGTCCGCCCTAATGAAAGAGCTCTGAGCTCCCACTCAACAACTTCTCATCTGTCCGGCTTCCCATGCGAAATAAAATATCGCTAATCACTATAACTTACGCCAGATCCATCCCTCGCTACTATCTATATAGACTTGTATGCAGACATATTTTATAGCCAAGCTGGTATCAGTCACCCTCGACTTGCTGGACGCGTGCATGCTTATTTCAACCACACGATTTTATTAATTCACGTGCTGCGTCTACAGGCTACATATGAGTCTAGCGGGTTTACGAGTGTTGTGTGTCTTACTATGGACTACGTCGAGTGTTTTCCGAGTAAAGAACCAAGCAAGCTTGAGGGGAAGACTGATAGGGGCTGTAAGGGCTTGGAAAAAATCCTGTAAGTGAAATCATGCTGGTGATTTTGAAGTTGCCCGTAGAAGGCTGATAAATTGATATAAATATTTGGAGAATTACGAGATAGGTTATTTGGGTATGTGTTTGGATTTTTGAGCGGGGTAAAATGGTTGGATGGAAAAAATTAAAATTCGGAGAGAAAAAAAGAAAAAGAAAAAGATTTAGAATTTTTATAAAGGCAAAAAATTAAATTCATTTGAGAGAAAAAGTTTTGGACTAAAAAAGAACTTTTGAGAGTTTGATTATTTTTAATTAATTGAAAGAATTGATGAATTCAAAAATTTTTTTCTTTAATTCAAACAAGTAAAAAGTTGTTCAAAATGTTCATGGTCCAAAATTTGTTCTCTATAATCGAGTCAATTTTTTTTCAAGTGAGTAAAAAATTTATTAAATTAAGAATTGTTCTTGATTTAAATAAATTTTACTCTAGTAAAAAATTTTTTTTTAAATTTAAATCGGTGATATAATTAAAAATTTCCTTCAATATTTCTCTCTATTATCAATTTAATTTTTATTAATGAGTAAAAAAATTTTCAATCTAAAAATTTGTTTTTAGTTCTAGTAAATATTATTAAATTTAATATTTTTTGTCTCAATTCAATGTAATCAACCTCTTCAAAAAAATTTTCTTAGTTTAAAAATTAAATAAATTTTCCATCAGCCACAGAACAAAACTAATACTATAATTTAAAAATATTTTCTCTAAATTTGCATCCAGCATTAAAAGCCATCATCATAGACAGCCATTTTGACGACAAAAAATGGTCTCTTCATTGTAGTGCTTACAATAGAGACTAAAGGAGCAGAACATTGTGTGCCTACCAATATGATTGACAAAGTTGTGCCACACATTCATGTCACGTCAGGGGATTTAGGCAGCCGATCTCGAGATGAATGTCGTTTTCCTCCAGCCTCTAAAGTAGAGAGCACTGCTGACAGAACATAAGTGAACAAACTACCAACATAATTTTTGGAATAGCAGTAAATTCAGTAACCCTTTGTGTCCGGGTCGCAGTAGAGAGCTCGAGGCGCCCCAAGTATTGTGACGCGGGATTCATAATGCAGAGGGCGTGTGTCTCTTCGCGTGCCCTATTTACTTAATTCAAACGACAGCCTCCAAAGTCCTCGAGTTTTTGCTGGTTCGCTTTCATCCCCCATTTGCTTTTCGACATCGACGGGCTCCCTTGTCCCTTTATTTCACTTCACTTCACTTATATTGTGTATCTTACACATATATAACCCAGGATAAATACATGTATATATAAAATATGAGAGCTTGGGTCGACGACCAATCGCACGGTTCTGCGACGATTTAATGCTGTCGGAAAAAATAGTTTTATAAAATGAACAGAAAGAGCTTGGGGTGGATTTATATGCACTTATGTAGTATATACGACATACAAGCAGGGGCTCGGCATCATCACCCCTGTCAAGTCCAACCCCCGTTATACTATTGCGTGTCCTCGATATTTACGAGCTCGTCCCACGTCCCACGTATTATTATTAGCTATATATTCCTCTTTATGTGTATGTGTGTTCATATATATCTGGTGCTTAAATGCTCGAGACAATGTGCAGCATGACAGTAGATCGTTAAATTAATAATAAGGGCTATCGATTTGCCAGGAAGATTTTATTTTGCGGGGGCTAGCCCACCGATTTCCGCCCACCGCTTTAAGGGCTTCTGAATATTGGTTTTAAGTAAAGGGGTTTCATTTTGGGTTGAGAATTTTTGTTACACCTGTCTCTCTATCTGATTCTCTATCCGTTAGTTTTTTTTTTTTTTTTTTTTTTTTTTTTTTTTTTTTTAAATGCAAAAATAATTATTTTTGTTTGTAAATTGATCAAAATATTTTTTGTTTTTTAAATTACAGGCATTCCCCTCTTGGAGGAGAGCCCGGCTCGCCAATCGATTTTCTCCCTACGCGGGCACTATTGAAAGAGTGCAAGAGAGTGAGAGGGAGTGGGAGGGGAACGCGTGATTCAAATTATCTTTATTAAAAAATCTAATATTGAATTGACAAACAAAGAAACAAAACATAAAAAAAATTATTATAAATTTTTTATTAATCAGATTTTAGTGCAGGATATTATTTGCACTGCCATAAAATATTAATAATTATGAAAGAGGATTTAATAAAAATAAAAATATATCAAAATGAATGATAAAAGTTAAAAAATAAAAAGGAAAAAAAAAAATAAATTTTGACCGATTTAATAAAACTATTTTGGAAAAGTTGCCACGTGTTCAGCGGATGGAGATTAACGAAAGGACGTGAAGGATTTTTAAAAATAAAACGCTAAATAGACACGCTTTCACGTCAATGCAGCTGAGAGTTTAAATTATTTATAAATAACAGTTTTCTCACGCAAATAAATATTTAATAAATAAATAAAATATAAATCGATTAGGCAAACACTGAACACACTGATGGACTAGATAGGAAATAATAATAATAATAATAATCATCGGTATTATTTATTTTAGGACACTGATAGTATTTTCATTGGCTTGCTAGTGGTTATCGCGTAGACTGGCAGGAGACCGACTTAAATAATTAATTTTTACATCAAGTATTTTTATAAATAAATAGTTGTAGTTGTATTTTTACTTTTAAATATTAAATTAATTATTTATTTATTTTTTTATCGGATAAAATAAATTACAGACCCGCGACGGCTGATAAATATTTAGGAGGAGTTACGAGCAATAAGTCGCGGTCGGCGAAGAAAAAAAAAAAAAAAGAGCAAGTGTAACTATTTATTAACTGTTAATAAAAATTAATTAAATGACTTACTGTTAAAAAAAAATTTTATCAACAGTTAATAAAGTTTTTTAAATAACATAAAATTCTCCTATCAGTCTACTTTTTGGATCAACTATATACATTTAAAAACAACAAGAGGAAAATAAAAGAAGGACTAAATAAATAAATAAAATAAAAAATAAAATCCGTGGGAAAACATTTAACGAGCAAAAAACAAGCAGCAGCATGCCAACTTAAGAGTAGAGAAGAGAGTTAACAAAACAACCTGAATGAGATGTTTGTGCATAAAAATTAAAAACGCGTTTATCCCTCCTCTATCATCTTTACGTAAAACTATCTCACAACTTACAACAACAAACAGCAATATTATACGATACAAGACAAGAAACAAAGATTAAAAAATAATACAACTGGCAACTGGAAACGACGTCACGCAATCCGACGACCGGCGATCCGGCAGGTAGGGTCCATACCTGGCTTCTTCGCGGAAATCTCAGCAGTTTTAACTCGGTACCAATACCAACTCAGAGAAATACATCGTGGACAGAAAGAACAACCTTTTCCTCAATTCGTCGTCGTTTACCCGAGCTTCGTTTGTATGCGGCAACAAAAAATGCGATTTAGGTCAAAAGCGATAAAACGCCCGGGCTATAAAATTAAATATATAATAACAATAATGATAAAAATAATAATATCTCCGTCTTAATATTTTTCGTGCACCTGTACGCAACGCAACACTCCAGGCTCGTTATTGCTTTAGTCTCCGCCGAAAAACCGCTTAATTCTAGTGATACCGAATTAATTAATTATTTTTGTAATTATTATTCGAGTTTACATTTTTGAAATGTATATAATTAATGAATATTAAGATTAATTTTATTTGAATTTTTGCTTACATTGGAGAGTTTTAAGTGAATTAATTTTATTTTTTTTTTTCAAAATTAAATGCTTGGAAAATTTTATTAAAAAAAAAAAATAATTATTGACAAAATTATAATGGGAAAAAAAAATTTTTTTTTTATGATAAATTTTCGAGTGTGTTAAAAGGCAAAAAGACAATAAATTTAGCAGTAATAGTTATTTTTATAATTGTAAAGTATTTTCGACAGCGACATTGCATTGTCGGTGCGGAATATCGGCATCGAAAAGTTTGAATTTAAGTAGAGTGTAGAGTATAGCGCGAGTATGTAGACACAATTGGCACGACACACCACTGTAAAGGAGCTAGCTACTGTAAAAATAAATGGATATTGTATAAACATATATGGATATGGATATTACCAGGAGTAGTGTTTATTAATGCATGTGTGTATGTATGAATACGCGCAAGACGTACTCGGGTAACTGCTACCTTTTCCCTTATATTACTATATCGAGTCTTTTCTCTTTTGGATCTCCATACAATAGCCAGTACGTCGGGCGCCATTACCATAAGCCACTCTATTCAGTACGTTCACACGACGGATATTTTGCAACATGTCACGCGTTTCTTCCTCTTTGTTCACTATTTTATTTTATATTATATTATATTACATCCATACTATTATTTTGTTACTTTTTTTTTTTTTTTTATTTTAAGACTTGAATTATATAATTAAGTTTTTATTTTTAATTATTAATTTGAGGTTTAATAACACAAAATTTTTAAAACATAAATTATTGCAGTTTAGATTGATAAAAAATTAATTAAGTAATTAACAAATGTCATGTTAATAATTTAAAATAAATTTAAAAAAAAATGACATAATTAATCGTTAGAAAAAAATTTTTTTTCATCAACTATTAATTAAAATAGCAAAAAAAGAATCAATATCACAACTCATTAATAATTAATAACTATTATAATTACAATCAATTAACTAATTACTCAATTTAAAATTCTATGTTTTTATCCACTCATTTATTTACTTATTAGTTATTACTTTATTGCTATTAGAATGCAAATAATTTTTGTAGCGACGTATGAATTAAATGTAAATACGCTGATTAGTGCAGTGCTCTTGCTCTCAGATAAGTACCAGTTAATATAAATTTATAATAAAAAAATAAAAATAAAACTGTAAGGTTCGCAGAGCCGCGCGTGAAAATAATTGCCATTTTCTCGGCGTGCGTTATTGTTAAGTAAGAATCCACCGATATATAATAATATATAGAAAAAAAGATACTTTACTCAGTGGTTACACGCACATCGACACGGCTGTGATTAACGCGAACGTCGCGCGTAACTGCGCATACTCGTTATCATTATTTATATCAGGATCATAAACAAGTCAACGTACACACATCTCCGTCCGAATAAGTCTCGTTTTTTTTTTTTTTTTTTTTATTTTTTTTC